>CAUYON010182557.1:0-45418 GCA_963573935.1 Arctocebus calabarensis | reverse complement strand
TCGGTAGCACATTTTGAAATTCTTGGTTGTCATTTCTCCAGCTAATTTCCTTACCCTCCTCTCTGGGAACCCACTGATCTGTGTGTTGGACTGCCCGGCTCTGCTCCACAGATTACTGATGCATTTATTTTTTTTGCTTTTAAAAACATCCATACTCGTTTTGAACAATTTCTGCTGCTGCATTGTCAAGTTCACTGATTTTCTGCACTGTCTAATCTGCTATAAATTCTAATCAGTGGAATTTTTATTTCTGATAGTGAAGTGTTTTTTTTTTTTTGAGACACAGCCTCAAGCTGTCACCCCGGATAGAGTGCTGTGGCATCACAGCTCACAGCAACCTCCAATTCTTGGGCTCAAGAGAGTCTCTTGCCTCCGCCTGCCAAATAGCTGGGACCACAGGCACCCGCCACATAGCCTGGCCATTATTGGGTGCAGCCGTCATTGTTTGGCGGGCCCAGGCTGGATTCGAACCTGCCAGCTCAGGTGTACATGGCTGATGCCTTAGCCCGTTGAACCACAGGTGCTAAGCCTGAAGTCTTTTTTTTAAAGGTTCCATTTGATTCTTTTTATGCTTTTCTTTCTTTCATTATGTTGTTTTTATTGTTTCAGATTAAGTGACAGTATAAAGAGTAAGGTTACAATATTTGCATTTGTTAGATAAAATCCCTCTTATGATTGTGTTCCACCCCAAGAAGTGTGCCATCCACCCTAACATTGTGCCCTTTAAGTGGGTGCACACTCATCCCCCTCTCTCCTCCCCTCTCCCCACTGCCTTGTTCCTGTGTATTAGATTGTCTACGGGCTTCATATTAGAATTGGGATGGGCTTGGGTCTCTGTGCCTTGCCTGCTGGGCGCCCATCTGGGCAGTGTGGGGCCTGGACTTCAGGGGTGGGCTTGGCTCTCTCTGCTTTGCCTGCTGGATGCCTGTCTGGGTGGCATGGCATTTGGGATTTGGGGATGGGCTCGGCTATCTGTCCTTTGCCTGCTGAATGCCCGTCAGCATCGTGGGGCCTGGGCTTCAGAGAAGGCCTCGGCTCTATGAGCTTCGCCTGATGGACGGCTGTCTCTGTGGAGTGGGGCCTGGGCTTCAGTGATGGGGTTGGCTCTCTCTGCTTTGCCTGCTGGAAACTCGTGTGGGTGGCATGGAGTCTGGGCTTCACCTGCTGGACAGCTGTCTCTGCAATGTGGCTCCTGGGCTTCAGGGATAGGCTTGGCTCTCTGTGCTTCACTTGCTGGATGGCTGTCTCTGTGGAGTGGGGCCTGGGCTTCGGGGATGGGGTTGGCTCTCTGTCCTTCAACTGCTGGAAGCTCGTGTGTGTGTGTGGTATGGGGCCTGGTGTTCAGGGATGGGATTGGGTCTCTGTGCTTCACCTGCTGGACAGCTGTCTCTGCAGCATGGGGCCTGGGTTTCGGGGATAGGCTTGGCTCTCTGCGCTTCGCCTGTTGGATGGCTGTCTCTGTGGCATGGGGCCTGGGCTTTGCAGGTAGGCTCAGCTCTCTGGGCTTTGCCTGCTGGACCCCCGTCTGGGCGGTGTGGGACCTGGGCCTCTAAGAAGGGCTCAGGTGTCTGTGCTTCAACTGCTAATGGCTGTGTCTGTGGCATGGGGCCAGAGGTTCAGGGAAGGGCTCGACTCTCTGCCTCACATGCTGGATGCTCATCTGAGCAGTGTGGGGCCTGGGCTTCTGGGAAAGGCTCAGTTCTCTGTGCTTCACCTGCTGGACATCCGTCTGGGTAGTGTGGGGTCTGGATTTGGGGGATGAGCTCAGCTCTTGGTGCCTTTGCCTGCTGGACACCTGTCTGAGCATCATGGGGCCTGGGCTTCAAGGAGAGGCTCAGCTCTCTGCTTCACCTGCTGGATTCCCAGGTTAGGGTCATAAACAACATGATCATAAAAAGCTATAATCATAGGGGCTGTGTGGTCAGTAAGTTACATTACTAAGAGTTTTAGCTAAAGGCATTTACAGTTACACTGGGTGGAAAACAAGAGGAACTAGTTTGGAAGGTAAAAAGGAGTAAATAGTAAAATGGAGCTCAGCGCCTGTGGCTCAACGGGCTAAGGCACCAGCCACATACACCTGAGCTGGCGGGTTCGAATGCAGCCAGGGCCACCAAACAATAATGACAGCTGCAACCAAAAAAAAGTGGCTGGGCGTTGTGGCGAGCGCCTGTAGTCCCAGCTACATGGGAGGCGGAGGCAGGAGACTCGCTTGAGCCCAGGAATTGGAGGTTGCTGTGAGCTGTAATGCCATAGCACTCTATCCAGTGTGACAACTTGAGGCTCTGTCTCAAAAAAAAAAAAAAAAAAAGATTTTACTTTAAAATATATTTAAAATATCTTTCAGTTATTATTTATAAATGTGTATCATCATTTTAAAATGTTTTAAAATTTCATTTAAATTTGTGTCCCCTTCACCTTCCATCTCTAGTCCTCATTCCCCTGCTCCTATAGGTCACCCATTCTGGGGTATGTGACATCCCCGTCTCAGTCCACTCTCCAAATTTTGCGAGAGCCAAATGAGAGTCATAAACAATTCAGTGGACTCACTACTGAGTCAGAAATACATGCACAAGGCAAAATTCAGATGGCATTAGCGTTCGCAGTGACAAGCGCATCTCCCCCTATAACCCAACTCCCTCACTTCTCCTCCCTAAAGGCACCCCCAATGCCTGCTTCTCTGTATTCTTGCAGAGAGACTTATGCCATATATAAACTTAGATACATCCTTTTTAAAAAGTACTACGCATACTGTTTTGCACTTGGCTTTTCCACCAAACAACATAATTTGGATACATAACTGCCGCATTATTCTAACAGCTGTGTCATTTTCAATTGTGCGGATAAATCATAATTCACTGAGCCAGCACCCCACTCCATGGACATTTTTAGGTTGTGGTGCAGGGAAGGATGTAAGCCTTGCTGGTAGCTGACAGGGTGCAGGCCCCCCAGAGTCAGCCTCAAGCTCTCAGGCCCTTCCTCTCAGTAGCTCAGGGGGTAATGCTGGGAGTTTGGACTCCTGGGAGCTTTGCCTCCTTCTTGGTAAATGAGGTGTGAAGAGATGACAGCTTATCAGCATGCCAGAACTCAGGGACCTTGTCACTCCTGCCTCTAGCCTCCACCCTCTGTTATCTTCTCAGACCTGGGAGCAGAGCAGGGATATTAGCTCAGGGCCAGCACTGAGTAAGCACCAACTGTGTGCCTCTTAGAACTCTCACAACAAACCTGCAAATCCAGGAGTTTCATTCTCATTGTCCAGACAAGGAAAGAGAAGCTCAAAAAGACCTAGTAACTTACTCGAATTCACACAGCTAGGATGTGGCAGAGATGGGGGCCACAAGCTCTTTCTATGACTCCAGACTGCCTAGCAGCAAAACTGAGTGTTGGAGAGGGGAGGGGACCAAACTCTGACCAAGGCAGGCATCTTTAGCCTTTAATCTTAGGCTTCTTTCAGTAATGCCCACGGTCTGTGTGCACTTGATGTGTTGAGCTCTTACTTGTCTGGATAGTAAGTATGGCAGGCAGGGGCCTAAGCCCAAACAGGCCACTTTCTAGTCACGCAGCAGGAGTATCTTGATACCCCACCACCACCCCACCCCTCCCCCCCACCGACAGCACCTTCTTTACAATGGAGTTGCCATAGCAACCCTTGCTAGGGGGCTGTGAGGATGTCAAGTGAGATAGCATAATGCCTGGTATACAATTTGTGTACCCTGAACCTTGTTTGTGCTCACTGTCCGGAAGACTGGGGTGTTGGCTCTAGGAGGGATGAAAGGGAGGGAGGTATGGGGAGCAGCGTGTCCTGATGTAAACCGACTGCCTTGGCCCTCCCACAGTCCGACTCCATGACAGCATCTCGGAAGAGGGACACCACTATCTGATCTTTGACCTGTGAGTTTGGCCCCACCCTAGGGTGTACCAGGGGTGTCAAGGGCAGCCGGAGCAAGGATGACCTCACTGGGCCCCTTGGCCTGAAGGGTCCCAGATGCCACTAGAAGGGGCTGAATTCCTTCTTTGCATCCACAGTTTCCCCAAATGTGGTAGGCCTGCCACCCAAGCAGTGCAAGTTGTTGGTTTTCCTGAAACGCCAACAAACACTTTTAGCTTTCATCCTGTATTTATTTTTGTTTCTCTTCTATTTGTGGCCAGTGATTCTGGTTTTCCATTTGCAGTGGTAACATAAAGTTTCTTTTTGGGTTATGTTTAATTTTTTAAAGATAGTCAATTGGATGAAAAGCAGTAATGAAATGATAGGCCTCAGGGGTTCATGGGATGGCAGTGAAAATTAGCCATGGGGCTGGTCTCGTAGGTAAAACAGCCTTGCGATGTTGATAATGGGGAGGCTGTGGGCTTCCTAATGAACTCAATGATGTGTTCTGAGTGTCCCCCACCTCTGGACTCCAGCCTGGGTTTAGTAGGGGAGAAGTGGGAAGGACAGTCAGCAGAAGCATGTAACAGGGTCACCCCAGATTCCCTGGGGCCCCTCCTTTTGTGACTGAGGTCCCAAGGTCCTTGGAACCCCATCCTTAGCTTCTGCCTCTATGGTGATTTCATGACCGTCTCTCCAGGGTCACTGGCGGGGAGCTGTTTGAAGACATTGTGGCCCGGGAGTATTACAGCGAGGCAGATGCCAGGTGAGTGCCAGGTACTGCAGGCCATGGTGCCCGGGGATCAGGTACTCTCAGCCACTGTCAGCTCCCTAGGGGAGGCCTGTGCTTGCACCGCTGTGACCCCTTCCTCTCTCTCTCCCTAGTCACTGTATCCAGCAGATCCTGGAGGCTGTGCTGCACTGCCACCAGATGGGGGTGGTGCACCGGGACCTGAAGGTGAGCAACCCACGTGGGTGTGGCTCACCCCGGGAGCCTGCCCATCCCAGGAGCCCCCGCCCTTCCGTGCTTCCTTCCTTCAGAGCAGAGCAGAATATTGCTGGCAAACTCCTGTTATGTCCATGAGTTAGGCTGGAAACAGGGTAGGTAGGAATATTTTCCCCACTGTTCAGATGAGGAAACAGTTCAGAAAGGTAGAGCAGTTAGGTTTGGGCCCCTGATCTCTCATTTGCCACGTGCTTTGTGCCAGGCCAGGTGAGATGCAGTTAGACCACCAAGACTGGCAACGGAAGGGTGGGGAAGAAGGCAGGCAGGGGCCTAGGCCCAAACAGGCCAATTTCTAGCCATGCAGTATGGAGTATCTTGACACCCCACCCCCCAGCAGCAGCTTCTTTACAATGGGGTTGCCATAGCAACCCTTGCAAGGGGGCTGTGAGGATGTCAAGTGAGATAGCCTAGTGCCTGGTATTCAGGCACATTGTTACTTTTGTTCCTGAGTCTCTGGCAGGCTGGGAGAAAAGGAAAACAGGACTCTGGACCCTTGGAGTCCTCCCTCTTCACATCTGAAGAAGGTGATGGACAGGATTCAGCAGGTGTGGTGTCTAGTCTGGCACTAACTAGATGCACGGCCCCACCTTGTCAACACAAACCTAGTGGTTCTCCTCTGCTGGGCCTCAAGACATCAGCAGCTGGTATCTCATCTCGTCCCTGTTTTATAATTGTTTTTTTTTTTTTTGCAGTTTTTGGCCGGGGCTGGGTTTGAACCCGCCACTTCCGGCATATGGGGCCAGCGAACTTCTCCTTTGAGCCACAGACACTGCCCTCGTCCCTGTTTTGTATAGCAGGAAACTAAGGCCTGCAGAGTCCAAGGGATTTGCCCACGGGCATGCCATTCAGTTGTCCTGGCCTTCTGACCCCAGATCTAGTGACCTTGGGAGTCTGGTGTCAAAAAGCCATTCTATCCAGCTGTTGCTTCTGCTTAGCCACACCCAGGGTGACCCTACCAGGTATCCGACAAACTTTTGCTTTATGGCCTTCAGAAACAACGCATTTGCTTCCTGCAGGGTAGCCCCTTGGCCCATTAGGCAACACTCCTTCCATCTCTCCTGCTGTGGGAACTTTACCCTGAGCCGCAGTTCTGCCATTTGGAACCACACAGAGATCAAGTCTCTAGATTGGAGCCATAGGAGACTTGGCAGTGTTGTCTCCTGCAGGCTGTGCACGTCATTCCCACCATAATATGGTTCCCAGGCCCTCCCCATCCTGGGTACCCTCCCTGGGCACCCTCTCTGACATGCTGCAACCAGTCCAGTTCCCTCTTCGGGGCACAGTGCTCTGACTGGAACCCCTGCTCACCTCTGACTGTCACCGGCAGTCTGTGCTGTCTCAGTTGAGACCCACATGAGTTCTCTGTGGCTCCGTCTAGACATATAGGCAGGTTTACACTCAAAGAGGTCTCTGGCCAGACCTCAGGGCAGCTTTCCCTGAGGGCCTGTTCCCATTATAGCTACAGCCCCTGAATGGGAGGAGGAAGGAGGAGAAGCAGCCCAAATTTAGGCCACTCTGGATACACTAATTAGTGACACATTCATCAAATCAGGGCAAGACAGCCACCTAGACCCAGGACAGGTTGGGAATGCAGTCCCCAGAGGACAAAGGAGGCCTTAACGAGCCAGGCAGAGGGAGCTGTACTTGGTTGGGTCCATCCTAGCTTTGGACAGTGACAGGTGAGAGATGGGACTCTTTCAAAGTCTCACTGGAGATGGAGGTCAGAGGAGGATGGGAAACTAAGAGTCCAGAATGCTGAGCCCCTCCCTAGCCAGACATATGAATACTAAGGCTGTCAAGTGCTTACTGTAGGTCACTGCGAAGTACTTTACAATGATTATCTCAGTTAAACATGCACCACCCCATAAGGTGGGCATTTTCCTGAGAGGAAACTAAAGCTCAGAAAGTGAAATAATTTGCACAGCATAGAAGTGGCAGTGCTAGGATTAGAAGCCAGGACTATCTAAGTGCGGAGACCACACTCTTAGCATCCTTGTATCCTGAGCCCCACAAGGGACTGCATTCCCAACCTGGAGGAAGGCCAGCAGAAAGAGTAGGAATCTGGGGGCTGGTGAAAGTCAGTAGCCTCGATGGCCTGGCGGCCATATGTAAGGCTTTCTGTAGGTTGGTTGCTAGTTAAGATGGAGTCAGACTTTGCCTTGATCCTGGCTCTATCATTTACAAGCTTTGTGATCTTGGTTGAGTCACTCAATCTCTGTAAGCCTCAGTTTCCTCATCTATAATTAGATATTTAAAAGAATTTTTTTTTTTTTTGTAGAAGACAAAATCTTGCTATGTTGCCCAGGCTGGCCTTAAACTCCTGGCTTCAAGTCCTGAGTCAGCCCCTCCAAATGCTAGGATTACGGCATGAGCCTCCATGCCTAGCCTTTATCTTTATACATATGACGATAACTTATTAAATGCTTGCTATGTGCCCCCCATCCTAGCTATTGATGAACAGGTAGATAAGGAACTCACATTCCAAGGGCTGACAGACAATGGACAAGTGCACAGACAGACAGGAGAAACATTACAAATTACAATGAAACCTAGAAGGAGGAGCTAAGATAGAGGATACTGGAGGCCTCCTTCTCTATAGAGTAGTCATGGAGGACCTCTTTGAAGGGGTGATGTGAGAATGAGAGCCAGACAAAGAGAAGAAACCAGCCCTGAGGAGTTCATGGGGAGAGCAAATCAGGCAGGGAAGGTGAGGAGCAGAGGCCCTGAGGTAGGAACAAGTGGGGCTTGGTAGGAAGGCTGCTGTAAATAATGAGTATCATGACACCTACCCCAAAGGGTTGCTGAGATGATAAGTGAGATGATGCATATGGCATAGCTCAGGGGTTGGCACATGGTAGGGCGCAGTAGATATTGCTGTTTCTTTCTTATTGCAATGGTGGCTATACCAGCACCACCCCTGCACCCACCCTCGCCTCAGCCCCGGATGAATGGTGGAGGAAGCATCCTTCTGTTGTCACTGATGGGGACCTTCTCACAAAATAGCCCCCCTCTGGGGACTGAAGCTCAGGATTCTGTGGCTGGGGCTGGAGGTGGGATCCGGGGCCTTGGAGGGTCCAGCCATTCTTCTTATAAGCCCAGGCCCCAGCAGTGAGGTTCTAAATCTGCTGACTGTTGGCCCTTTCCTCCCCCTTCTCCCTCTTTCCTCTTCCTGGATAGCCGGAGAATCTGTTGCTGGCTTCCAAGCTCAAGGGCGCTGCGGTGAAGCTGGCGGACTTTGGCTTGGCCATAGAGGTGGAAGGAGAGCAGCAGGCATGGTTTGGTGAGTGGGGTGGGCTGGCAGGGAGTTCACATATTGGCCTCTAGGAAAATTCTCCCTAAGCAGGGGTGGTTGGAGATGACTATGGGGCCAGCTAGGGCTCAGAGAGCAGACTCCCCTACCCCCTGAGCCAGTGGGTAGCACCCATCCTCTCTCCCTGGGGCCAGGCACAGAAGACACAGTTTTCACTAAAACCATAGCGTGGCTTCTTCATATGAACACACACCCACACTGTTCTTGAGGAGCTTCCACAGGGTTCTCCCAACAGCCTGGGTGCTAGAGATTTTTATCCTGAGAGAAAACAGAGGCTAAGAAACTTGGAAAAGGTCAAGGAATTTTTAAAAACCGGGTCAGATGATCCAGCACATTCTGGGTTTTGACATAACTGAGTCTCTTTCAGTTACCTGGGGCCACTTTGGAATGTGTGATATTGGTGAGTGGTTAAGAACCAGAGCCTTGGGTTCAAATTCTAATTCTGCTGTTTACAAAGTGTGTGACTTTGGGAAAGTCATTTCACCTGTCTGAGGCTTCATTTCCTCATCTGTAAAATGAGGATAATAATAGTGTGTTCCTCAGGAGCAGTGTGAGGATTAAATGAACCAGCACATAAAGGGCTCAGCCCAATGCTTAGCATACATCCCCAGTAACTAGTAACTATTCCTGTGATTACTTGTTAGAATACTTTGGGTGTTCATTATTTCAATTCATCCTCTCAACAACATCTGGAAGCATTTGAGATAGAAAGCCCTATGACCTTTTTGACAAAGGAGGAAACAGAGGCCTAGAAGGCAAAGAGACCCGTGGGATTTAGGGGCAAAGCAAGAGCTAGCTTAGGCCTCCTAACGTTTCGTGACCAGCTCCTGCAAGGGAGTAGAAAGTGGGAAGGGTTTAGCTCTCAGCCCGGAGCTTATATAGCAAGTACATTTCACCTGAAGGGGCTCCATGATCTACTACTGTGGAGTGGGGAGTGGTGACAGATGTGCTGTGTGCTTATTGACCCTATCTAGAGAGTTTGCTGGCTTAGCAGGCCAAGCTTATGCCCTTGGCCCACTGGGATTTCATGATGCAAGTCCAAGTGCATCTACTGTGCAGGGGCTATTTTTCCCCAGGTCTAGGGCAACTCACATCCCCTCTTGCAGCAGAATCTTGCTCTAGGTTTCGTATATACTGACCTATGTGTATGCGTCTGCCTGTCTGTGTGTCTGGGAGCAGGGTTTGCAGGGACACCTGGATACCTCTCCCCAGAAGTGCTGCGAAAGGACCCATATGGGAAGCCTGTGGACCTGTGGGCCTGTGGTGAGTCCATCCAAAGCCCCTTTGTAACCCTGGCTGCCCTTGCCTCTGGGGACTCCTTTCTCTCCTCTCTCCTTTCCCATGACTTTCCCCATCTTTCCCCACCTCTCCGCAGGCAGTTGAAAGTTCTCTGGCTCTCTCTCTAGGGGTCATCTTATATATCCTGCTGGTTGGGTACCCCCCATTCTGGGACGAGGACCAGCACCGCTTGTACCAGCAGATCAAAGCCGGTGCCTATGATGTGAGTGTTGCTCCTCCCTTCAGGCCCCAACATCCTCTGGCACCCTTCCAGTGAGAGCCAATGCTCAGTGTGGCCAACGATCTGAGAACGCCTGCCTCCCATCTTCCTGGCCCACTTCAGGCCCACTCAGTACTGGACAGGGGAGCAAGGAGTATGACGGCCAGGCAATGACCACAGTGTGCCTGATGAGTGGGGACTCAAAGCGATGGGATCTATCCTCTGGGCCCCAGCAAGTAGAAGCAGCACCAAAGTGACAGGGGGAGTAGGGGAGGGGCAGGCCCCCCGCTGGCTTTTATGTCTTTTTCTCTTTAATATACATCATGTTTTTTTTTTGAGATGGAGTCTCACTTTGTCACCCTCTGTAAAGTGATGTGGCGTTACAGCTCACAGCAACCTCTAATTCTTGGGTTTAAGTGATTCTCTTACCTCAGCCTCCCAAGTAGCTAAGACTTACAGGCACCTGCCACAACATCCAGCTTTTTGTTGTTGTTATTCTTGTTGCAGTTGTCATTGTTGGTTAGCAGGCTTGGGTCAGATTTGAATCCACCTGCCTTGGTGTATGTGGCTGGTGCCCTAACCACTGAGCTACAGGCGCCAAGCTCATATACATAAATATTAATAATAGCTAACACCTCCATAACACTCTTCTGAATGTCTTATTAATCCTCACATCAATCTATGACATAATGGGAAACCCCATTTTACAGATAGGAAAACTGAGGTACAGGAGATGAAATAATTTCTCAGATCACAAAGCTAAGAAATGGTATAGCTGGGATTTGAACTCAGGCAGTGTGGCTCTAGCATCCATGCTTCTAGCCACCAAGCTATACTACTCTTCTACAACACTGATGTCTATTAAACTTTGTCATATATTTTATATATACATATACATATATATATATATATATATATTTTTTTTTTTTTGAGACGGAGTCTCACTATGTTGTCCTCGGTAGAGTGTCATGACATCACAGGTCATAGCAACCTCCAACTCTTGGGCTTACGTGAGTCTCGTGCCTCAGCCTCCCAAGTAGCTGGGATTACAGGTGCCCACCACAATGCCCAGCTATTTTTTTGTTGTTGTACTCATGTTGTTTGGCTGGCCTGGTTGGATTCAAACCTGCCAGCCCCGGTGCATGTGGCTGGCACCCTAGCCGCTGAGTTACAGGCACTGAGCCTCGTATGTTTTATATTATATTTAATTCTCACAGCATCTCAAAGGATGACTGAAGGGGTCATGTGACCCCCCAAGTCACACAGCCTGGGAGGCAGAGCCAAAACTTGAACCCAGGCCTTCTGATTCTGAAGTCTGGGCTATAATCACTGGCCTGCTGCTCTCTAGATAGGGCACAGCTTCAGAATGGCAGGGAGGTCTCCTTTCCCTCTGGCCATGTCCTGATTTATCCAGGGTCAGGAGACAAATGCCCTGGCCCAGAAAGGTCTCTTCATCGAGGAACCCCAACTCCTCCTGGTTGTGGATGTTCAAGTGGATGGGCAGCAGGACCCCTGCCTGCTCCCCTGCCAGTCAGGGGCTGGGGGATCGCAGGGGTGGCCTGGGTCAGGCTGGGCAAACCTGGCCTCTCTGCCCCTTCCAGTTCCCATCGCCAGAATGGGACACCGTCACCCCGGAAGCCAAGGATCTGATCAATAAGATGCTGACCATCAACCCATCCAAACGCATCACAGCTGCTGAGGCCCTTAAACACCCCTGGATCTCGGTGAGCTTTCCCCAGCAGTGCCCCTGCCAGGAGCCCCTCCAGACCTCAGGGTCCAGGCCTTCAGAGTCTCGGCCTTGCCCCAGCCCCTCATGCCCAGCACAGGGTTGACAGAGTTTAAACCAAGAGACTCTGACCCTGATGTTATTCTCGGGGTAATATGGAAACAAGTGGTATTCCAGGTTAACATCATGACTGGGGATGCTACTGGCATTGAATATCTGGGGCCAGGTTGCCAATAACCCTGCAAGTCCCCTAGAACAAAGACTTGTCCTCCCCAAGATGGAATCACATTTCCATTAAGACACCCTGCTGAGGACTATCTTTGGGTAGGCCTGCCTTCTACTCACAGGCCTGTCCCCACCTTTCTCCAGCACCGCTCCACTGTGGCCTCCTGTATGCACAGACAGGAGACCGTGGACTGCCTGAAGAAGTTCAACGCCAGGAGAAAACTGAAGGTAACAGGTCCTCACTCGCCACACCTCCAGACTACTACTGGGAGTAGCTCCGTCTGGGTCGCCACAGAGGCCAGGAGACTCACTCATGAGTTCTTTCCTTTGTAGATTCAACATGCATTTATTGAATACCTACTGCATGCTGAAGGGTGGGCGGAGCTTCGGGAATGACCAGTGAAGGGTACCCCAGCCCCACCTGACTGAGTTCTTGGTCTAGCAGAGAGGATAGACAAGTGCCCCTGGTTCTGGGGAAGTGCTGAGCACTGTGCCTGCACAAGCCCCAAGACGATGGGAGTGCACAGATCCTTCCAAGCTAGGTCTGGAGCCAGTGGCACTTAAGCTGAGCTCTGATGGATAAGCGCACGTTACCCAAGTAGAATCAGGAGAAGATGTTCCAGACAGAGTGACCAGCCTGTACAGAAGTCTGGAAGTGAGATCCACATGTGGGGCCACACATGTGTTTCAGAGTGGCTCGGGAGAGCTTTCATGGGTGAGATGTGACTGGACAGACCACAGAGGGGAGAGGCCTCAGCTTCTCAGCACTGAGGAGGAGCAGCTGAGATACTCAGACAGCAATCAGGGCCCCAAGGAAGCCTCTGGGGGCCAGGTGGGCCCTGAGTTGTGGCCTCTTGAAGGTCCTTTGTGATCTCAGGGCCATGGCAGCTCCTGGCATACCCCTTGCCAGGTGCCAAGGGGCTCCTGTCCTGTTGGGACAGAGGCGCCATCAGCCTACTGGGCACAATGAGGGGCAATTGTGGAGGCCTCAGCTCCCTTGGAATCTCCTCATCTGCTGCTTCCAGGCCTGGAATGAAGGCTCAGAATGGGGACATGAGCCTACATGATGCCAGGAGAACTGAGTGTCACCTGTATCCTGCAGTAGGAGCTGTGTCACAGAGGAGGTCTCAACATGTTGGATCAGGGATTCTTAACATCATACACCATTAGATTCGGAGTGTCCAAGCCAAGTCCAACTCGGATAGTGTCAGAACCAGAAGGCCCTTATTGCCCAGCTCACTGCTGATAGAAGAAGGGTTTTCCACATTGAGAATCCTCCAATTCGGACAACTTCTGGGTTGTCTGAACCCAGAGGCTGTGGGGGCTAGGGAGGTGATCACAGCCCAAGCAGAGGGCTAAGAGGTGGAAGGGCTGAGGGATGCAAGGTCTTTGCCCAGACGGGAAGTTCATAGCCTTTAGGAACCCTTGCCATTAGGTGTCCTCAGTCCATCAGCTTGAGCCTGGCCTATTAATATCTGCTTCTAGATGACCTTGTCCCAGGAGCTGTGCCAGCTAAAGCCTAGCTCACCCCAACATCTCCAGCGAGGCAGAGATGAGCTCTGGGCTGGGAATAGGGGACAGTGGAGGAGTGGGCAGAGGCTTCGGCTTGTCTCTAATGCAGCACCTGCCTCTCATTCCCTACACCCTCTCCGTCCCCTCTGCATTTCCTCCCCTCTGGCCTCTTCCCCTCTGCCCTCCTCTTGTCTTTGCAGGGAGCCATTCTCACTACTATGCTGGCCACCAGGAACTTCTCTGGTAGGTGGTGGGACCTCAGAGTCCCCAGTACAAGGCTGGGGCATCATGCTGTTGGATATTTGGTGCCCTATAGATAGGGGGCCTAAGGAGACTGGGGGCTGCCTAGGACTCTGTGACGGGGGGGTAATAGCTCAACTGCCACAAATCTGTACCCAGAAGTGGAAAGAGGTCAAATGTCAGTAAACCTAGGGCCATCAGGACTGGTTAGGGATTTGGTCTGGCTCCTCTCCCTTGAAGCAGTGCTGGGGATGTTGGGGGTTCGGGTCTAGGCAGGATAGAGTCAGGCCCAGGGAATAACACTGTTATCGGAACCCTGTGCTAAGCAGTCCCAAGCTTCTGCTCAGGTAACCTTCATGACAGGACGGTAGGGAGGCATTGCCACCCTATTTTCCAGATGAAGAAACAGAAGCTCAGGAAGGTGAGTTCTGAACTTCCCCAATTCTCACTTCAGGTCACACAGCTAGGAAGAGGCAGAGTCTGAATTCAGCACAGATTTGACAAACCCCAAAGTAACTGCTGTTTTTTTTTTTTTCTTTTTTCTTTTCCATTTCAGAATATTACGGGGGTACATACATTTTGGTTACATTGCTTGCTTTTGTGTATTTTAAGTCAAAGTTGTAAGTGGGCCGTTCACCCAGAAAGTGTGCAATGTACACATTAGGTGTGAATTTACCCATCCTGTCCTTCCCCCTCCCACCTACTTGAATTCCAGTTGAGTCTTGCTTCTGTATATAAAAGATGGCAAGTGCTTTTAACCAGGCTAGGTTCCCAGGGAGTCCAGGGCAAGAGCCTCCCAGGCCCTTGACCAAAGCAGGCTGGTTAAGGAAGGGAGTGCCCAATTACCTGAGGCATGTGGCCCCAAAGAGGGAAGGGGAAGGGATTATTGTCAGGGCTTAGCAAGAAGCTCCTCTTGGCATGTTGGAGAGCACTGGGGCCAGCACCCGCCAGAGGCTTCTCTCTGGGGAGTGCAGGATGCCGGCGGGCACAGAGCAGATATAGATAGCAGATAGAGCAGAGCTCACCCGAGGGGCCCTCTGACTGGGGCTGGGGCCAAGCTGAGGAAGCTGCTGCAGACACGTGGTCAGCCCATGGCAAAGGGCCAGCTTGGAGAAGGGGACAGCCCTGTCTTCACTGAGTGGTCCCGCAGCCCATGGAACCAGCTGGGAAGAATGAGACGCAGAGGTGGCATACACTAGAACCTCACAGCTGGGCTTTTCCCACCACCCTGAACTGCCTCCCACCCTCTCCCCAGATAAGGATCCGGGCCATTCCTTAAACGGAAAGATGAGCTACCCAGTCAGTCAGAGTCTTTTTTTAACGACTGAAGTGCCGTAGAGAACTCTAGTCTGGAGCCACAAAATGGTGGCCCCAGAGTTATAGCTAACCCCTTGGCGTGGAGCCAAAGGTGTTTGAAAAGTTTTAAAAGTTCTTGAAAGGGGTTTCTAGCACTAAAAATTAGGAGATTTCATAGGAAAAAAAACCAGTTTTCTGTCATGTCTTGAAAATCAGATTCTGTGTGCTCACTGAAACCTAGTCCTGAGAAAGTGGGCTGCAGCTGAGAGGGGCCGCCCTTCATGAGGCTCAGGAGTAAGCACTCCCCCTGCCCTGCCATCCTAGTCCCACCCACAAACCCTGTGGCAGATAGACAGCCATTCCTCTCAGCTTTGGGGTCAGAAGTGGCCCCTGCCTTGGTTTGCAAGTAAGGGGCTATGGATGAGAGCCTCAAGGAGGTCATGGGTGCAAATGTAGGGTGGTTGCAAAGCTGGCCAGGCAAGTGCCCCATCCCTCAGGGGCCCTGGGATGCCCCCTTCCCAGCTCACCTCTCAAGGCCACCAGAAGGTCTTATCCTGGCTACCATTTACTGAGCACCTACTGAATACAGGTCAAATGCTGTACTAAGCCCTTTGTAGATACCCTGTTTTGTTTAAGGCAGTTGCTTAAGGTCTGAAGCAGCTGGATGGCAGGCTGGGCAGGCCTGGGCATTCAGGCCATTTCCTGGCTAATCACCACTTCCATGGCTCCAGCCAGGAGGCAAGGAGGGAGGGAAAGGGAAATGACAGCAGGGGAGGACTCCCTGAGAGCTGGTGCTTATCCCTGCCACAAGGGACACAGCCAGCAGCAGCATGTGGCTGTGGAGTCTGAGGCTAGGGAGGCCTGTGCTGCCCAAGGAGAAAGGCAGGGGATGGGTGCTGTGGCCGGGGTGGGCCACAGCAGGGGCATCTGCTTCTTGTCACCAGCAAAATGTGGCCTGCAGCTGTCTGGAGTGAGTAGGCAGGGCTGACACATGACCTCCACAGCAGCATGGGGCTAAAATTAGAGAGGGCCAGGGTGGGGAGGGAGTGTCCAGTCCAGGGCCAGGCAGCCAGGCCCTCGGGTTGGCCCCCACCGGCATGGTGGTGATCGGGATCCAGAGGGAATCCCCGGGCTGAAATAGCAATTCCACTGTCTCTGGACGCATTGGATAACTCCCTCAACCCATGAAGCCGGAGGGTTACGCTTGCGATTGCTGAGAACAGGGAGCACAGGCCCACCCAGTGGGCCGCTGGCAGTCCTGGGCCACCGCGGAGCAAGGAGGAAGAGGAGGCCGTCTCCCCCCAGGACTGCGGGGCCGGCGCTGTTGCCTGCGCAGTCTGCCCGCTGGCTGCTCGTGGATGCTGCTGTTCCTCGCCCTGTGGGCCCTGGTGCCCTGCCTGGTGTTGCTAACCCTCTACTTTCTGTCCTCCGCAGGAGGGAAGAGTGGAGGAAACAAGAAGAACGATGGTGTGAAGGTAAGTCCCCCGGCAGCTCGGCAGGGCGCGACTCTGGCAGCATTTCCACCAACAGGGACTGGTTTTCGGGACTGGGGCAAGACCCGGGCCTTGCTGATGGTGTCCAGGGCAGACACAGGTCACATCTGTGGCCAGGCTGTCCCCAGACACACAGAACTGGGCTTTGGTGCCCACCTTCTCACCTTGACTGGTAGGAGCAGGTGGGGAGGGGGCCTTGGATGAGGAGGAGAAGCAGACACCTCGGGGTTGGGCTTGGCACAAAGAGAGGGGCAGGAAAGAAGGAGATTTCTGCGGTTCTCCAGGGCTGAAGAACTGGTGAGCAAGAGGATGTGAGGAGGAGACAGAAATGGCTGTGATTGGTGACCTCCTCATTCCTGGGAGCGGGTGGGCTGGAATGGGTCCCTGCTCCACACTCTACCTTAGTCTACCCCAGAAAGTCCACGGAGGACATATAGCCGTTCCTTTGGGCTTTAGGATCAAGAAGTACCCAATTCCCACCAAGGCCTACTGGTCAGTGCCAAGAAGCCCCTTCTCTCCATTGGCCTACCCCTGTCCCACCCGAAGCCTGCCCGAGCTACTTTCCTCCAGGCCTGTGGCCCTTCCTTCCCCCCTCTTCTCTCTTCTCCCTCTGCTCTCTGGGGCCCGCTCCTTGCTCTCTGCAGCTCCTCCCCTGCCTCTCCATCTTCTCGTCTCTTGAGACCTTTGCCTTTTTCCGGGCTCAGAGCCTTGCCTGTCTGGGGCTTCAGGGCTGGGCTGTGTCCAGGACTTTGGAAGGTGTGGGATGCTGTGTGAATACAGCCTCCCAGGTGTGCTGGTGGCTTCATGGCTTGGTTACAGCAGCATGTATGGTCTCTGGCCACTGGCTTTGGTTTATCAAGGAGTTGAATGGGAGGGGGTCGGGGCTGGATGGCCAATGCCAGGATCGGGCCTTAACCTGGTCCCAGCTTGAATTTTCCCCTAGGTACAATGGGTGGGATGTGGATTTGATTATTTCTAAGATTTCAGCTTATAAACAAATGAAAACATCAACAAAACTCCAATCATTCTCCCTTCTCATCTTGGGTGCTTGAGCAATACACAATTATTTGGTTATTAGTCAAAGTCAGTGATTTTCAAACTGAGCTCTTTGGAATCCAAAGCTTCTGGGGAGGCACTTCCAGCAGCAGTTGGGGTGGGGTTCTGGGCTTCTCACGTATACCAGAAACCATCGGGGTGGTCATTTAGATTCGCCAAATTTGTCTTTCTCCTCCTTCATGAAATGAGGTCAAAAGGGATCCCACCTCCCAGGGCTTCTTGTGAGAATTAACATGATGTGCATTGATAGCTTAGCACGGCACTGGCATGTGAAGCATGCCCATGAGATGCCAGTTGTTATCATCTTTTCTTCATTTTACATATATGCTATTAGACTTTCAAGTATGACTTCTCTTAAAAACAGAGTTTGTTCAAGAAAATGTTTGAAAACCATGAATCTAAAGCCAACCTAAGTTATAAAGTCAAGAGGCCCCTATCCCAAACCCTGTAATGAAATCTGGTGGTGAGTTTGGCTTGCATACTACTCCCCCCATGTGAAATGGCAATGAAGGGATGTGCAATGTGGGGGCTGCCAGGTCTGGAGCAGCTGGGGCCTTCCCTGACCCTGAGTGGAGACACTGAGCAAGGGGGCCTTGGGCTCTGATTTGGGGGATGTGGGAGCAGAGGCTACAAGCACTGGTGGGCTATGGCCCAGGGTGATGAAAGAGGAGAGGACAGAGAGAGAGGCTGCCTTGGTGCTGGGCCCTTGGGTGTAGCCCTGGCAAAGGCCGATACAGAGCCCCTGAGTTGTCAGGTCAGGAGGGGCCTCCCTCAGGCTGGGTCTGGGTAAGAAACTGGTCAGGCTCTTCTTGGGCAAGGCCAGAAGGCAGGAGCTGTCAGAGGGCAAGATCAGCTCAGAGCCTGATGGGGCTCTGGTTCTCACTGCAGACTTTCCAGTGGGCACAGCTGAGCAAAGTGCCACCACTTCCTGCAGCATAGGACGGACCCTTGGGGACTTCTCAGGGTGGCCTAGGTATGGAAGAAGACAAACTCAAAGGCCAATTTTGACCATTCTCAGCATCCTTCCCTCCTGTAGGGAGGAGAGCAGCTGGGGGGTGGGGGGTGGTCCAGCTGTGCTTTCAGTACCAGTGAAACTGGAGCTCAAGGCAGGAAGCCACAGGGTCCAGTCAGCCCTGCAGTTACCGCCCTGGGCAACCCAGACCTTTGGTTCTGTCATCTGTATCAGAGCAGCACGGCAGTCGTTTGCAGGGGGCTGGCGAGAGGAACCACACGTGTGTTCATTTACCTGACACACCTTCAGCTATAGAGGAAATACCTGTTCTTCCCACACCTCAGTCCCTAGGGACAAACCGCTGCTTCACCTGGGGCTTACCTGAAGAAGCGTGGCTGTCTCCTGTGCTGCAGGGAAAGTAGCCACATGACACGCGATGTCCCTGGTGGGCTTGTAAGGGCGTTTCAAGACCAATTTTGACCATTCTTAGTTTCTATCATCTTTGATAACCTTGATACCATGCTTCTGCCTATGGTTTGGAGAGATGCAACTCTACCTTTGGTGAAAGTCCTTCTAAATCAAACTCTAAAGTGCTGGTCAATGCAGGATTATCATCATTTGTGACTCAGGAAAATTGATCCTTTCTATCTCCAAGAAGCAATGTCCCCCTTCCGACCAGCCCCAGGCTCCGACTTCCATGAGAAGGAGCTGGCAGCTCCCACCCCTCAGCCCCACTCACTGCCCCTGTTGGTGTCCCATCTGTGCCGTCATGACCTCTCTCCCCCATGTCCCATCCTGTCACTGTGCGTCCGAATCTGATGCAGTCTCTGCTCTGTGTTCCCTCCTCGTGTCCCGCCTGGAACCTCCTGGCCCCTGTGCGGCTCCTCAGGTTTCTGCTGACAGCTGAGCTCTGTGGGTCTGTCCCCTTCCCCACACATACTGTGCCTGGCCTGCCTGCAGCCAGGAGTGAGGCCAACACTAGGAGAGGAAAGAGGAGAGAGGAGAGGAGAGGAGAGGAGAGGAGAGGAGAGGAGAGGAGAGGAGAGAAGGGGAGAGGAGAGGAAAGGGTTGAGGAGGGGAGGGAGAGGAGGACAGGAGAGGTGAGGTTGGCTGCAGGCTGCTGACTGTGGGAGTCACACTGCCCAGCCCAGCTGGGGAAGAGCCTAGCATGTGAGTATCTATGCTCCCGAGAGCACATAGCATGGGAACGCACAGTGAGCTACCTGCCACGGTCTGTGGAGGCCCTGGATGGAAGGCCTTAGGTTCTTGGCACAAAAACGCTCACTAGATCTAGGAGTCAGAAAGCCCAAAATTAGACCTGAGACCCTCAAGGAATAGCAAGTGCCTCCTATGGCAAAGGCCTGCCCTAAGGGCATCACTGGCCCTTTCTTTATAACCCCTTGTGCAGCAGGGAGAGGGGTCTTGTGGCTTTGCAGATGTGAGGGCATCCAGGACAGGCTGAGCCTTTGAAGAGGGGTCAGGCCCTGGGCACTCGAAGACCCAGCAGAGGAAGGAGCCCTGCACGCAGGCCTGGGCTCCAGCCGCAGCCCTGCTAAGACTTGCTGAGAAGCCTAGGGCAAGCCACTGTGCCTCTCTGGGCCTCAGTTTCCCACAAGGCGATGCAAGTGTCAGTCTCTACCTGTGACCTTCTGTGAATGTGAGTCTTTAAGACTCCTTGCTTGGAGAGCTGAGGGAAGGAGAAAGAAATCTGCATTTGTTCCTATCCTTCTCTTGGTTCCATTGCCAATACAGGGGATGCTGAGGATGGCAGGGCCGAAAGACTCAAGTTCAGACTCAGTTTCATTTCTGGCTGCACCTCATCAGCATAGAGGAGCTAAATAAGCCAGTCCTGGGAAGTTGTGAAAGCAAGCAGGATTTCAAAGGCCACTTAGATGACTGGCTCCCACACCTGGTTCGTGGAAATCACTTAGGGCTATTGTTGAAATGGAGATGGCCAGGCCCACCCCAGACCTAGTTATCAGACTCCTCAGAGGGGACCTGGTACTGCATATTTTTGACAAATTTTCCAAATAGAGCAGTCTATGGGGCATGGGGTCCTCTTAGAGATGCACGAGGAATTTAGCAGGAGACATAGGGCCTCTTCTCCAGGCCTGAGCACCCTTTAGTCTTTCAAGAGCACTTGACGCTGGGGGCCTTAGGCAGCTGGCATCTGAGAGCCACGATCGGCTTCCCCCATCAGAGCTAAGCTTAGTGGGCAGCCTTGGTCCAAGGAGGCTTGGCCTTGGGCTTAGTTGTTAGAGTGGTAGACCCAGGCAGCTGCACATAAGGACCTTGACCTTCAGGCTGAGAGGACTGGCCTGCCAGGGTAGCTGTTACTGGTGGCACTGGCTCCTTGTCCCAAGGCCAAGCTGACAAAGGACCACAGAGGATGACCCCGAGGTCCATCCTCCTTCCACACCTCCCCTGTCGTTCCTCTGCTCCCTGCCGTTTTCACGCTGTGTCTTTTCCTGTCCCATCTCTTCTCCTTGTTTTTCCAGAAAAGAAAGTCCAGTTCCAGCGTTCAGTTAATGGTGAGTGTCTGCCGTCTCCTATACGCCGGTAAATGCTGGGCCTCGAACCCTTGCTCCTGCCTCCCTCCTGCAGGCTGCACTGGGAACCCGGGGCGGGGAGAGGGTGCTCAGGGCGTGCTTGGTACGTGTGCCTTGTGTGACAATTCGTGTGTGTTGTGTGTGTGTGTGTGTGTTTGCGTGTTTCTGTTGACACTTCCAATTCCATGGCCTGGACCAGTAGGCCAATAGCAGACCTGAGACCTCCCTCAGGTATGAAGGTGGATTTGAACCTCACCCCACGTCCAGCCCTTGGCTTCTCGCTTCTCCCTGCCCCTCTGCTCTGGAATTTATCTCAGGCTTGGTTTGTGCCAGTTGCGGCAAGGGTGGGCTTGGTAGTAGTAATAGTGGCAGTACCATGGAGGCCCCTCCTGAGCCTGTGTTAGGCTACCCAGGCCCACCGGGCAGAGGGGCCAGCAGCCCTGCCTCTGTCTAGGGGCTCCAGTGGTGGCATGGTGGCCCACGTCCCTCTTCTTCTGATTCCATTGCTGTCTCACTCAGTTGTGTGGTTTTTCCTCCCCTCTGAAAAGCCCACCCTCTCACACTGGGCCTCCTTCTCTCTCTCTTCCTCTCCTGCCAGTGTGGGTTCCTTCCCCATTCTGCGGCCGCTATGGTGTCTCTCTGCTCCTCTATACCCCCTCTTTGCCCCCTTGAGCAGAAAGGACACGAGAACCTCCTCTTAACCCTTCTGGAAAGGCCAGGGTTCTCCTTGCAGCCGTCCCTTCATCCTTGCCCTGGCCCCTGGCCACCTGCTCCATTGGGCCTTCCCCCTCCTTAGGCTGGAGAGTTTGGCAAGGTTTTCAGTACAGCATCTGGATGGCAGCTCCTGGGAGGCTGACAGAAAGCAGGCTGCAACATCAGGCAGCCGGGCAGCCCTGCCTGGCTGTGCCTCGTCCTGCTTGCCACACTGGCCTCACCATCCCCTGTGTTCTCTTTGGCAGGAATCTTCTGAGAGCACCAATACCACCATTGAGGACGAAGACACCAAAGGTAGGGAGGGGCCTTGCCCTCAGGGTCTAGGCCCCGCAACTGCCTGGTACCATCTGGACAAACCCCTTCATTGACTGTTCCTAGCTTAGGGGGTGGGACCCAAGGCCCACCTTGTGGCTGCTCTTCTACAAAGAACTTCACTTTGGCTTCTCATAAACTGTGGATTATTCACCCTGTGGGCTGCTAAAACCACTGCTGGCACATAGATTATCTTATTTTAGAAGTTATAGATTTACCTTAATGTGTATTACAGAAAAGTTTAACAGGGCTGGGCATATTGGCTCACACCTGTACTCCTAGCACTTTGGGAGACTCACCTGTACTCCTAGCACTTTGGGAGACCTCGGCAGGTATACTTTTTAAACTCAAGAGTTTGAGACCATCGTGAGCAAGAGTGGGGCCCCGTCTCTACTAAAAAAAAAGAGAGGAAAATTAGCTTGGCATTGTGGCCAATGCCTGTAATCTTAGTGGTTTGAAGGCTGAGGCAGAAGAATCACCTGAACCCAGGAGTTTGAGGTTGCTGTGAGCTATGACGCCATGCCTCTCTAGTTTGGGACAATTGAGTGAGACTCTGTCTCAAAAAAAAAAAAAAAAAAAGAAATGAAAAGTTTAACATGTTCAAATCATAAGTGTAAAGTAGTGATAAAGATTGTCCTTATGAGGTAAGTGTTTTTGAGTTTTTTTAAAAAGTGAGTTGATTTTAAAAACATGAAGTAGCAATAGTAAAGGAAGGGACAGCAAAAACTCAGAAAGTTCAGCTGGCTGGAGCATGGGAAATGCTGCCTGAGACTCCCTGAGCCTTCAGGGCCTACTGTGCCTAGTATCTAGCAAGTACTGAAAAGCTCTCAGATGGATGAGGGCGCAAAGGCCCAGATGGCTGGAGTTGGATTGTGAGAAACGGGAATAGCAATAAAGGCTGCCACGTATTGAAGCCTCACAACAGCCCCATAAAGGGGGTACTGTGACAAACCCCATTCCACAGCTTAGGACAGAGAGGCTGAGTTCACTGGCCTGAGGTCCCATAACTCCTGAGGGTGGTTAGGGTTTGAACCCAGGGGCCACCGCTCTGAAGACCTTGGTGTGTGGGAACTACCCTTGGAGCATGGAGGAAGGAGCAGGGAGTGCTGAATCCTGCTCAGGGACACCAAATCCCCGATGCATTAGCAACTGGCCCTCCTCCTTCCCCAGAACAGGGAGATCTGGGCTTTGCACACTTGGGAGTGAGTCAGAGATGGCCCAAGTCTCTGAAATACAGGATAAGACTGTTCACCCAGAGGAAACTCAGCCATACCAGTTTAGACATTTGTTTTTAGGAGTTTGGATATTTTGTTTGGAATATAAAAATGGGGAAACAAGCATTTTGTTATGTAATAAATATTTTTGAATAGTTGCAAGTCAGGATTTTGACCAGTTTGGGCACACCACCTATCATGACTGCCTCCTGGCTCTGCACGACACCTGCAAGATGGGCCCCACCCTGTGCGTGTCCCTTTCTGGCCGTTCCCAACTTGAGGGGTGATAGGTACTCTGACACTACAGCCTATTGGTAGAGCAAATCCATCTTCTGTGATGCACCAGGGACAACCTTCAAAAATACATTATATTGAGCTATTTGGGAGGCTGAGGCAGGAAGCTCACTTAGGCCAGCAGTGCTATGATTGTGATTGTGACTAGACATTGCACTCCAGGCTATAAAATAGACCCCATCTGTAAAATAAACAAGCAAACAAACAAATAAATATGTTAAAACATATTATCTTGACTTGATGCCTGTAGCTCAGTAGCTAGGGAGCCAGCCACATACACCAGAGCTGGCGGGTTCAAACCCAGCTCGGGCCTGCCAAACAATAATGAAAACTATAACCAAAACAATATCCAGGTGTTATAGTGGATGCCTATAGTCCCAGCTACTTGGGAGGCTGTGGCAAGAGAATAGCTTAAGCCTAAGAGTTTGAGCTTGCTATGACGCCACAACACTCTACCGAGGGTGACATAGTGAGACTCGGACTCAAAAAAATATATAATATAATATATATATATTATCTTGAAGAAGAAATCCCTATTCTGGTCAAGTCAGCATTCTTAGTCCCACCTTCTAACTACATGCCTGGCCCTGCCTCTCTGGATTCTGATTCCGTAGGTCTGTGTCAGACAAAGAAATGGTGCTTATAAGATATCCCCCATATGGAACAGCGCCTGTGGCTCATCAAGTGGGGGCCAGCCCCATATACCGAAGGTGGCGAGTTCAAACCCGGCCTCGGCCGAACTCCAAAACAGAAAACTAGCCAGGTGTTGTGGTGGGCACCTATAGTCCCTGCTACTCGGGAGGCTGAGGCAAGAGAATCGCCTAAGCCCAGGAATTGGAGGTTGCTGGTGAGCTGTGTGAAGCCACGGCACTCTACTGAAGGGCGATAAAGTGAGACTGTCTCTCTAAAAGAAAAAAAAAAAAGATATCCCCATATGTGAGGATATGGTAAGCGCTGGACTCTGGGATTCCAAGAAGACTGGACATGGCCTCATAGCCCTCAGAGCAAACAGAGACCTGGAGGTGATTTGCCTCTGCTCTTCTCCAATGGAGTCCATTTGCTATTGACCTTGGACAAGTTGCTCAGCCTCTCTAAGCTTCAGTTTCCTTAACAGTAAAGAATGGAACTGGGCACAGTGATGCTTATACCTGCAATCCTACCCCAACTCTAGGAGGTTGAAGTGGAAAAATCACTTGAGGTCAGGAGCTTGAGTCCAGCCTGAGCAAGAGCAAAACCCCATCTGTTCTAAAAATAGAAAAAATCAGCTGGGCATGGTCTTGCAGTGCTTGTAGTCCCAGCTATGCAAGAGGCTGAGATAGGAGGATCGCTCGAACCCAGGAATTTGAGGTTGCAGTGAGATATGATGATGCCATTGAACTTTACATGGGGTGACAAAACAAGTCTCTGTCTCAAAAGAAAAAAAAATGGTAAAGAAATGATGATGATAGCACCGACCTCAGAGGACTGCTGTGCAGATGAAACAGAGGGTGCATATAAAGTATGTGCTGTGTCTGGCACATAATATCAGGGTTTAATAAATCTTAATTTCTTTTTCAAACTGGAGTTCTTTGAATGACAGGAAACGAGGAGCATCAATTTTACTCAAAGATATTTTAAGACAAATTTATATGTTAGATAGACAGAAATATTTGGAATAGAGCATAAAATTTGTATGTACTATTCATATAAATTAGAATCTGGCAAAGACATTTTGCACCTGGAGTAATGGATTTACGCTGCTTCCCTGAGGTCCCACATTTGCAAACATTATCCTTTACTTTAGAGGGGTCAGATCAAAGCAGCATGTAAAGTCTTGAATTTTGGGTTACCAGTGTCCCTTTTACAGAGAGAAAGCTAAAGCCCAGTGAGGAGAAAGGGCACGCCCATATGGAATATTAATAGCAGAACCCCAATCTCTGCCTCAGTTTCCTCACCTGTACAAAAGCCTTGGAGGCCATGTCTGATAGAGGAGATGCTGGCCTAGTCGGGAACTTTTGCCCATGTTCAGCAGGAGAGAGACGCTCATGTACCTCCCCCAGCCTCTCAGACCTCACAGAAAGTTTCGAGAGAACCATTTGCTAGTGTTAATTTGTTAAATCTTCTTACTAAGTGAGGCTAGCAGCTGGTAGGGTGGACTCTGACCTAACATTAAAGTTAATTAGAAATGTCATCCTCCAGGGAACATGTTTCCCCTGAGGAAAGAAAGAGACGTTAATGTTTCAGAGCAGCCCTGGCTCAGCGCAGAGGCCTCTCACCCTCTGAGCTGCACAGGGCTCTTCCAAGTTTCCTCCTCACTCTCCTATCTCCTGGTTAACTCCATGAAAAATTAATTTCCTCTCCTGCTAAAGAGCTGCCTCAGAATCTGGGCAGAGACATTCTGGGAAATATCAGTCAGAAATGCTGTTCCCATTTCAGGCTCAGCATGCTGTGTCATCTTGAGAGAGTGTCTTAATCTCTCTGGAGTCTCAGCTTTCTCATTTGTAGGGAGCATTCCCAGATTGTCTGGGTGAACACCTGGCAGGTAAAAAAAGCTGAGAAGCTGCTGAATGAATCCCTTAAATGGCAATGAGGCCACTGAGGGCTCAGAAAGGACCCGGGACTAGAATAGACTTTTCTAGACACAAGAAGCACTGGGCCCTCAGAATCTTCTGTCCCAGAGAGCAAAACTAGGTAGACTCCTACCCACTAGGCTTCCGTTGTTGGCAAACTTGGTGTCCTGAGTGGCTAGAGACACAGCCAATTCAGGCATTTTCTCCGGCTGCATTAATAGAGGTATACTATTTAGAATTGGGATGGAGACAGAGAGTGGTACCCCAGACCTGCATTATTCTTATTACTCAGGCCACATCTGAGATTCTTTGTTCTTACCTAGAGAGGTATCCAGACAGCTCAAGGACACTCAAGGAGTAGATGGCCAGTTTGAGTCAGGAACTGGAAACTGCATCATGGAGGCCCTAAGAAGACTGATTTCAGGGCGGGGATACGGCCTGGGGGAGCAGGTGCTCACTTCAGGGCCCCAGAAGGCAGAAAGAAGACTGGAACTATAACTTGGGGCTTTCAGAGGGATAGATTTCAACTTGAAGGAAGGAGGTGGCACCAAGAGCGAGAGCTGTCCGACTGTGCAGTCTTGCGGACTGCTTGCCATCTTCTCGGCAGGCCGTGAGCCCCAAGGTGCCAACCAAGGCCAAACCACTGCATATCAGGCTGCTGGGAAGCAGCCCCGCCTGGCCAGGGGCTCAAGGCTGTCCTCAGGAGGAACTTCTGGCTCAGAGATTTTCAGATGATAATAATCACAGCTCTCATTTCTGGAGTGCCTGGCAATGCCTTAACTGCTTTACATGATGCAGCATTAATTACATAAGTGGTTGATATAAAGGGCTTGGAACAGCAGCTGGTTCTCTGTGAGGACATACATGTGTTAGCTATTTCTACGGGTATATTTTTAATTCAATCCTCAGAACAACTCTACAAGGTAAGTTAGTAATTCCCTTATCCATATGGGGAAACTGAGGCACAAGGCTGTCCCTTTCCCAAGGTCATACAGCTATTAAGTGGCAGAGCTAGAATCCAAACCTAGGGAGCCTGGCTCATGCACATCCTCAACCACTTTGCTAGACTCTCTGGGATGGTGGTGAGAAGCAGCACAGGAGACAGGACATTAGGCAAAGGCTGGTAGAATGGCAAGCTGGAGGGATCTAGATGTCCACAGAGAGGGGTCATCACCCCTGATTCTGTGTGAGAGTAGCCAGAGTGATGTGGCTACGGAAGGGCTGAGTTTCTTCCCATCCTCTGTCTCTGGCTTCCCAGGAGGAAATTGTTGGTTAGCAGAGTTGACTAGCAGACCAGGTTCTGAGTTTCCTAGGGATAGTGGCTACCGGTGACTTGGGCAATTCCAGGGGACAGGACAAAAAGAGCAGTTCAGACTCTGGTTTGGCACCATCCTCTCATTGACTGATTCACTCAGCACATATGTACTGAGTGCCACCTCTGTTCCAGCCCCAGAAAGCCTCAGAGAGAGAGAGGCGGCAAGCCCTGTGACCTATTGGCACTCAGGTACTAGAGATGGCCTCACTCTTAGTCTTGGTGATTCTGATTGGAGCTAGGAGAGAAAGAATTAGCTGTTCACTGTGATAATTGACACTGAATGATAACTATAATATCTACTGACCACCCACCACATGCCAGGGGTAGTGCCAGGCATGGTGGAAAGAGTATGAGGGGCTTTAGAACTGCAAACTCTGATTGGGGTTGGAGCAAGTTATGCAGCTTTTCTCACCTTCAGTTTGCTCATCTGTGATGGGAAAGGAAAGTTGTGCCGTGAGGCTTTCGGACTCAGTAGGCTAAGCACACTCTCCCATTCTTTCATTCGGTAGTAAAGGCCTGTGGGTACCAGGCCTGGTCCAGACTCTGGGATGCAGCAGGTGAGAGAAGCCATGACCTGGCCTCAGTAAACTTATATTTGAGTTGGGAATAGACAAGCCTAATGGCCAACCAACTGCATGGGGGCCCTTGGCTGGGAGCCTGACTCTGACCTGCTGTGTCTCATGTCCTTGGGCAAATCACAACCCTTCACTGAGCCTCAGTTTCCCCAATAGTTTGATAAGGAATCTGAGTCGAGTCCATGGCCTCCAAGGGTTTCTTCCAGTATGGATGTTCTCTATTTCTGTGTCCTCTGGGCCTGAGGTGAACTCCCAGTGTGGACTAGGGCAGCCTGGGAGCTGATGAGGAAGGGGCTGGGCAGGGCGTTGGTGGGCTCGGGCTCCCTGCCAGGCTCCCTGATAGAGAATGCTGAGGATGGAGCTCGGTCTCAGGGAATGTGTTCCTCTACTTCTCCTGAGACTGCTCCCGTTGGCCAGTGAGCTGACAGGGTTTGAAGCTGAGCTTCAGCCGAGGGGAGGAGGGAGAGAGGGCCTGTTCCTGAGAAACAAGGGTGCCTTCCTCTGTTAGCTCTACTGGGAGCCAGGACACCTGGTTTCCAATTCCTTTATTGCTGAGGCTCAGTCCCCTCACATGTGAAATGGGGAGAAGCTGGCCTGGACTACCTCCCAGGTGTTTGTTGATAAGATTCCTAGTAGGTGGCTCGGCGCCTGTGGCTCAACGGGCTGAGGCGCCAGCCACGTACACCTGAGCTGGTGGTTTCGAACCCAGTCCGGGCCTGCCAAACCACAATGATGGCTGCCACCAAACAATGGCCAGGCATTGTGGCAGGCACCTGTTGTCCCAGCTACTTGGGAGGCAGAGGCAGGAGACTCTCTTGAGCCCAGGAGTTGGAGGTTGCTGTGAGCTGGGATGCCACAGCACTCTATACAGGGTCACAGCTGGAGGCTCTGTCTCAAAAAAAAAAGAAGACTCCTAGTAGGGGAAAGGCAGATTGCAGCAAAAGGCAGCACTTAGATGTGTGCCTACTATGTGCCAGGCTTTGTGTCCACCCCATTACATTGTCCTCATAACAACCCCAGGAAAGGGGTACTGTCAACTCTACTTGACAGACCAGCATACAAGCTTGTGACCTGTAGTTGCACAGCTTATAAGGACCTGGGCTGGAATTTAGAATGTTTGTCTGAGACCAAAGCCTGGATACTTTCCACTACTTGTTCCCCTCTGAATGAATGAGAGTCAGTGATGTCCCCATTTTACAGAAGCAAAAACTGATGTCTAACTCTCTACCAGAAAGACCAACAGCTCGTGGTATTTCAGTGGCTGACAGAAGAGGGCCTGGTCTCAGCAACTGGGATTCATTATGCCTAGAAAGTTCTGGACAGCTCAGGGCTTGATTCCTGTAGGCACCCAAATTGGGCAAAGAGCTTACCCAGGGTGAGCCCCACGTTTGACTCTGGGGAAGCCCCTGGTTCCTGGTTATTAGTAACAAATGCAATCATCAATCCTGTTTTGATTCATGTGGCAAAGAAATGTGGTGGTGGTGCATATTTTGGAGTCAAGACCTGGGTTCAAATTGAGCCTACCATATGGGATTTTTGGAAGCAATCGGTGCCAACTGAGACACTGGCTCTACCCTTCGTAATGGAGAGAAATTTCATATCTTTTTCACCTGCCTGGCTTTAGTTTCTTCTCCTGGGAAAGGAGGCTGATGGTACCCATCTCCCAGGGATGATGCAAGGATAAATGAGACCATCTTATAAGAGGGCCTCAGATCCTTGCACAGGGCCTGGCACGTGATAAGGACTCAGACAATGGCAGTTGGCACTTCATTATTGCTACTATTTTATTGTTATTGCTATTTCTGTGTCCCCTCTGACTTACAGTGCGGAAACAGGAAATTATAAAAGTGACAGAGCAGCTGATTGAAGCCATAAGCAATGGAGATTTTGAGTCCTACACGTGAGTCAGCTGGGCTTGTTGTGCACGTCTTCCCTGGCTCGTTGTTCAGGGGCGCTGGTGGTTAACTCTTGGGGGGGGTGCTCGTCTCTGATCGTCATCCACTCACCTTGCATGTGCTGAGTCAGACTGAGCTCATACTTCTGTTTTGCATTTGGACTTTATGATTATATTGAGCGTTCTGTTCACAACATTTTCCTGTATCTCAGTCCCTCTCCTCCCATGCTCCCTCCTCCTCACACCTTGTTCCCCAGGAGAAACTCCAATAAAACACCTTTGCTTCTCCAAGGAAGGAGGGGGTGGTCATCCTCACAGAGGATGGGCCCCCCAGGAAGTGAGCTGGGAGGGTGGAGAGGGAGCCAGGCTCCCCTCAGTCCTGCCCAATGGGTCTGAGTCCTCACCCGAAACCTCCCTAGGCCTCTGACCTCAGATGGGCAGGAGCAGACAAGGAGCCATAGTGTGTGCCTTCAGTGAGCAGGTGTAAGAAGCCCTCAGAGCAGAATTTTAAATCTTCTGGGAGAATAAGGCAGCTCGTGCCTGGACCCACCCTTGGAGGGATGGCTGTGTGCACAGGCTGAGTCAGAGCCCCTCAAGCTGGTCACTCACACCTTTCCTGGTCTTCCCCAGAGTAGACCTCAGAGGCCCTTAGCTAGCCCCAGGGAGAACAAACAATTAGTATTCTTGGCTTAGGCCCTAACACTTGACCTGGGTGTGAAGACCCCACATTTGCTTCTTGGTGGACAAAGATCACCAACTGCAGCAGAGTGATCCTTGCCTGCTGGGCTAAGGTGAGTTGGGAATAGCCTGGCTGGAGTATGCTTGTTGGGCAGGCTCTTCCTGGTTTCCCAGGAGCTGAAGTTTGCCTTTCAAAGGCTTTGCAGGTCAGGTGCCTTCTAACTGTATGAGGATTTTCAGCAGTAGGGGGGTAGAAAAGCCTGTAGAAATTAATTCACTGCTTCCCTTTGGAGACAGGGTTCTTGGAAGGAGCTTGCATGAATCTGAGGCTGTCAAGTACATACACATATGCATGTGCTTATACACATGGATGCATGTTTTTGACCATGTGCACGGAGTGTGCACAGGTGTGTGTGTGCATGCATATATCCAGATATTGCATAGAAACAGCTGTTAACAAGCTGGTCTTGCAGCTAATTCCAGAGTTTAGTTGGGACATATCATACTGGTGGCTCTGGAAGGGCACAACCAGGGAGTAAGGGAAAGTGAGGGGGCCCTTGTGCCCCTAAGGTCATCAATGCCATTTCTAGGGGCCCTGGGGAACTCTTTGCACCTCTGTGATGTTATTTCCTCTGACATTGGCAGCCATTTCTGGGTTCTGATCCCTTCCTGTGACCTTCTGTCCCTGTGTAACCTTGAATAAGTTCGTTTATCTCACTGAGTTTTGGTTTCCCCACATGTATGATGGAGCTGCAGGAGATGGCCACTGAGTGCTTTCATTCTAGGAAGCAGGAACAGCAACTTCTTCCAGGAGGGAGGCTTCCTTCAGGGGGGGTGTTCAGTCTCCCACACATTCAGTGCTCAGATCCCCACCCTAGAAGGTGCTAGAGCTGGAAGGGTCTGAGCATCCCATTTGTTCTGGGCACAGTTCCCCACTCCCTGGCTTAATCCAGCCAGAGAACTCAAGGTTCTGAGTGGAGGAGTGAGTGGTCAGAGGTCACCCAACAAACAGACAGAGCAGGAACAGCATGCCCTGCAAGGGCTTTGTCCAGTTCAGACAGTGCTGGGTCTTCTGGCTGTCTCCAACTCTGACTGGGAGCATGTCCTGGGGCATTTTCTGTCCCTGGTTACATTGCTCTTGTCACAGAGATCCATATTGTGCCATAAAAGATAAGAAACACAGTTTGTTCCTAGCCCCCACCTGGCTGTCAGAGTCCCCCGGAAAGACTGAGACTTGGAAGAGAGAAACAAGCTGATGGTACACAGCCTCCGATTGTGACTGCCTCCTCCGTCACACTCATGCTCCGTCCCCCCCCATACTACCTCACCTAATGCTATTTTCCTCATCTTAGGAAAGGACACTGAGGTTCACAGTCAGTGCTGCTGCTAACAATAGGGCACCTTTGCTCCAATTAGCAAAACACACCCCCTTAGGTACATACTTGGCTTGGTGAGCAGAAGTCATTACCATGTGAAGGAAAAGCACCCCTACTACCAGGAACACAAATTAGAAAACGCCCACTCTGGATCCACTGCCCTGAGCCAGGGAGTAAAATTTGGAGAGCAGAGAGAGGCTAAATTCCATCCTTGCGGGCACCTTTGGTGCACTGCCCAACCCCACACCACCATTCAGATAACTCTTGCTTCAAGGGGTTAAACCACTTGCTTAAAGTCTCATAACCATTAAGTGGTAGAGGCAGGACCTGAACCCAGGCTCTGTGGCTCTCGATGGCAGTGCATCCCATACTTCACAGCTTGAGAGCCCCTTCTCCTCCACCAGCCCCATTGATCTGTGAGATGGGTGCGATCATTCCTATATCATAGGCTCCCCTCCAAGGGTCCAGTGAGAAGCTGCCCTAGCCCCTCTTTCCTCTGGCTTCTTTCCCCTAGGAAGATGTGTGACCCCGGCATGACAGCCTTTGAACCCGAGGCTCTGGGGAACCTGGTCGAGGGTCTGGACTTCCATCGATTCTATTTTGAAAACCGTGAGCAAACTCTTCTCTCTGGGGTGCCTGTTGTCTGCTCTCATTCTGTGTCCTGCCTGATGGCACAGCAGGGTGACGGGCAGGGCCCCAGGGGCAGCTCAGGAGCCATCGAAGAGGAAGATCCCGTGTGGACAGGGGTTGGTACCCTCTTGGTTCCCTCTCGTAACCCTGGCCCATCAACTGCCAGCTGTCCCTCCTGTGGTTGAGGATGGGATGGGGGGGGGACCAGGGATACACATGACAAGTCCTCCTAAGCCTCTCCCACCCACGACCCTGGGAGAGACCTGGGGATGGCCTTTGCTCCCATTTAATAGACAAGGGTGGCTTCCCAAAGGCCTGCTAGTCACAGGCTGGCTCCTAGGTTGTTATGCAAATGTCCCCTGTGGCTAGGCAGTTTGGGAAAGAGGAGAGTACAGTGAGCTCACACTGCTGTGCCCTGCCTGTTTGTTGTCTAGGTCTCTGTCCTGCATGTCTGTCCTTCCCAGGCCTCTCCTCTGCAGGAGAGACCTTGGCAGCTTTGCAACCAGGGGCTGTCAGGGAGGTGAGACTGGGCCTGACCTAGAATGCTTTCTACCTGTGTCTGTGTCTCCCTAGGCCAGGGGTCAGATAGAAATGAAACAAAGGGACACAGGTTAGAATCATACAGCTTAGTGCAGGGAGGAAGGACCTGAGATGTGACAGATCCAGGGTCCCTCAAAGTGAAGGGCATATACCACTGAGGCTACACAATGATTTCAGGTGTAGATGGGCACCAGTTGGAACAGCATTAGTTTACGCAGTGAGAAAGTTGTTCCCTTTAAAATTCTTTTTTAGTACTCTGGCTCCACCAAGAGGAAAGGCTCAGCAAGGCGGTAGCCTATATTTAATGCTTCTTTGCCACTTCTAACTTCCTTGTTTATCAAAGAGTGAGCAAATCTCAGGTTCAGATGTCTTATAGGCAAGAGAGTGGAGCAAGGATTATATGTCTTTTCTTTTCACTGGCCTTATTATTAAAATGTTATTCTATGATATTGTTTATAATTATGCTAGAAAAATTTTTTAAATAAATTTATATAGATAACTCTTTTAATGATGTAAATACAGGTGGCATTTGTATGTTATAAAAACAACAGAGGTGGTACTTTAAAAATAACAAGGAAGTCAGATTTAGTCCAAATTTTCATCATGTGGAAGTGGAAACTGAGGCCCAAAGGGGGGAAATGGTTTGTCTAAGGAGTCCAGAAAGCTGGCCGCAGAACCTGGACCTGTCCTGACTCTCCTAGCGTCCCTTCCCTTCCCTGTACCACCTGCTCTGTCTGCACATTAGCAAGCCCCAGATGGGACTGACGTTGCCCGCCTGGCCTGTACCCTCTCTGGCTGAATTTCATAGAGTTTAGAGGCTCAAGTAAACCCCCCAAAAGCTGTGAAGAAGCTTACTAAACCAAGCTCTGACTTTCCAAGGCTAGCAATGAAGATTGCATATGAGTTCTTCATCCTGGAGCTCCCTCAAAGATCACTGTGGCCACCATTACCTGTTCTGTCCTCTGGTTCCCTCTCCCCACCCCCCACCAAAACAGAACAGAGAGCAGGCTCAGGCCAACTCCAAATGCCCCGGGGTTGGCAAAGGGGAACAAATACAGAAGGCCAACCAGTCCGTGGTATAGCAGGCCCCATCTTAGCACCAGTCCCCTGGACTCTAGGCTTAAACATCTGGTGACTTCAAAGGCAGAGCTCACAAGAGCAATCCCCAGAGTAATTAATTGCCTGCTTTTGGCTAAGTCCCACCCTCTAGATGCCTATCTTTTCCTGCTGAAGACCTGGCCCTGGCTTCCACTCTATCCACAAAAACAGATATTAGCTGCCTCTCACCTCTTTGAAAGACACCACATTAGGGGGCACACCGAGTGCTGCGATAGAGTGAGACTCTGTCTCCACAAAAAAAAAAAAAAAAATTCCCCTCAGGACCCCTGAGGGTCCTGATACTGTTACCCGTTATCAGCCTTTACTGATAACAGAATGCCCCAGTCCCCTCAATAATGCTAAGGCATTTGTGCCTCTAGGGATTGTTCTAGATGGTTCATCTGGAGATGGACTTCTTTCAGAGTCCACTACATTTTTCTCAGGAGCTTGTCCAGCTTAAGACAAGTCATATTGTTTCTCTGGACCTCAGTTTCCATGTCTGATATGTGAATACATTGAAATAGATGGTCCTATGTGCCTGTTTTACACATCTAAGATTTGCTGATTTTATGTCCTTTATTCAAGCCTGGGTACAGTGTGATTGTAATACTAAGGGGTGGATGCTATTGCTGCTATCTGCAATTTTAGGGGTGAAAAGACACTTTACATTCTTAAGGACGTAAGTGGCTCACAAACCTGGCTGGCATCAGAATCAGGGGGTGGGGACAGAGAAGAGAACTTTTGATTCTTGAGCTGGGCTCTATAAAGGCAGGGTTGAGGAACTTGTGTTTTAAATCAACTCTCTACTGATTCAGACCTCCATGTGGGTGATACTAAGGGAAAGATTCCTTCCTCTCAAGCCCAAGACCCTGATCACTGTTTTGTAGCCCTCCCTGGGGCATTGTCTCTCTATGATTCTGTTTTCTATATTGACGAAAATTTTTGAATTTCTAGAATCAATATAATACTAGTGGTGGTGGCTCAAATTTCGTATAGTTGGAGCATGTGTCATGTGCTTTGTCAGTTCTTATCACGATTATAAGGGGTATGCATTTCTCCCCTGACTTGGGAAAGCTCCATGACCACCAATACCATCTTTATATTTGTGAGGTTCTCAGATCCTGCAATTCTGATGTTCCCCAAGTTTCCATAGTACTATATATCACCAGTAACAGTGGTAGATGGAGGACCCATGGGCCATATCTGGACCACAGGTATCTTTCATGGGGCCTGTATGATGTTTTAAATTTGAATTAAATGCCAGTAATTAAAAATGAAGAGTTTTCATGTAAAAAGCCAGATTTCCAGATTCTCTTAAAATCAGCATGGGTCCCTCTTATGCGCACAGCAACCACCAGGGAAACTGTGGACAGGACGCCCTCTTTAGAATGAGACGTGGTGTGTATTTCCCACGGTCCCCATCATTCCCTCTCATTCCTTGACCAGAGGCAATGGGTCAGTCGTCATTTAGCAGCCTATACCCAGCTCAGCACCCTCGTTTATGTGCCTGGCATCTGGAAGGATCTGAGTTTGAGACTCTGGTCTGGGCTCATCTGGTTCAATGATCATCTCAGCCCTATCCTTCACTGTGGCCAGAAATCTGATTCGAAAATACCATTTCCCCATGTTTGAAGAATGTGGCATGTCTGGAATCCATTGTGTCTAAGCTGGGACGTGATGTCCCTGTTATCTAAAAATCCTGCCTTGACTCTCAGGTCGCTGAGCCCTGTCACAGAGGCCCCCTCCTGCAAGTGAGGCAGGCAGAGACGCCTCTGTGGAGAGGGTTGCTAGGAGCTGAGAAAGTGAAGGAAATGAGGCAGGAGACCTCGGTTGCATCCCCTGCCCCTTCTGCCCCTGCCTCCAGTGTGGTCCCGGAACAGCAAGCCTGTGCACACCACCATCCTGAATCCCCACATCCACCTGATGGGTGACGAGTCAGCCTGCATCGCCTATATCCGCATCACGCAGTACCTGGATGCTGGTGGCATCCCACGCACCGCCCAGTCCGAGGAGACCCGTGTCTGGCACCGCCGGGATGGCAAATGGCAGATCGTCCACTTTCACAGATCTGGGGCGCCCTCCGTCCTGCCCCAGTAAGTCCCTCCTTTCCACCCCCCAGGGTAATTTAGAGGAAGGGGGTGTCAACCTGTATGGGGGAAGCTGGCTGCTGTCTTCAGCTTCTGAAAGGGTGGGGAGCTGTGAGGGGAGACCTCAGGAAAGGGACTGGCCTGCAGTTGGGGAAGAGCAAGGCAAGAGCCCTAGGAGTCAGCTCACAGCCCATCTTAGGTGGGGGGTGGCTTGGCTTCCTCACCAAAAACACGGTGCCCTCAGAAGCACCCGCATTTGTGTCTTTCAGTTGAAGCACCAGGCTGGGGTCCCTGCGTTGCTGTGTCGTGGAGATCTACCCTTTGTCTAAGGAACGTGGCTGCTGGTTCTCCTACTTGGATTTGGCTGGAATTCCCCCCATCATGTCACCCCACCACTGTCATCTCTGTACCTGCATCAGGAAAACCTGCTTGTTCACAAAAACCATCACAACTTCAGAGCAAATGGCCAAATCCCCCCACCCGCTACCTCTCACTCTTGCTTTCTCTCACCTGCCAGGGTGGGACTTCCCCAGGCCCAGGGGCCTGGGATGCTGGTCCCCTCCTCCCCCGGCTGCCGGCAGCCTGGCCTGGCCTGGCCTTGGCTATAGGCTAGAATGCCCAGCTGTGCGCTCACCAGCGGTGGGAAGAAGGTGGGAAGGAGGGGGGAATGGGGCATCTACCCATCCCTCTCCGGGATCACACCTCTTCCAGGGTGCTCAGGAAGGGCAGAGGAAACCCCCTTCCTGAGAACGAGGTGAGACAGGAGCAGATGCCAGGAGCCTCCTGCTTCAAACTGCTGCCCTAGCTTTTCTCCCCTCCTGCGCTAACCTGGCCAAGGCCTGCAGAGCCTTCCCTCAGTGTGGGGGGGCACCACCCGCTCAGGGGCCCCCACTTGTTTCCTGCTTCCTTCTGGTGAAGTTTACCTCCAGCTTAACCTGCCCACCTTCCCCCTCCATCATCCCTGGAGAATTCCAGCTTCATCTTATCTCAGAGAGGGAATCTAATTGTTTTGGGGGCAAAGGAAAGCAACGTTTAGGTATCACTTCTACTTGGACCGCATGCCTTTTTATAGCCAAACTTCTGTGTATTTCGTAAATGAATTTCGCGTTAATGGATATTTATGTAATAACTAGACCTCTCAAATTATTGTGAGAAGAGTTGGGTTGGGAAGGGGGATAGGAAGAGGGGTGAGGGGTAGTTTTTTTCTGTTCTAGATTTTTTTGTTTGGTCATCTCTGAGGTGGACCTTGTCACCTGTGGTTATCTGGGGTCAAGGTGGACTCAGGCCCAGGGAGAAGGGCCTCTCTGCCATTTGGGTCCCAAGGTAAGCTGACACAGGCATTCCTTTCAGGACTGCGGAAGCATCAGATGCCAGCACTAAGCAAATCAGGGCAGAGAGGGGGAGGGAGGTTGTCAGGATGGAAATATCTGGGCTTTTCTTTGCTTCCCTCCCAAACGGGGGTCCTGACTACCACATGCCCCAGGACTTCATCTCACCACATCTGTGTGCCGCCCCTAGCGCCCCCTGCCCACCCCTGGGGGCCCATGAGCATGTGTCTTCATTGCCTCTCTCTCCTTGGCGTCTGATGGCCAAAGCAGAACACTGGGAATTTCTACTCTTCACGCCTCGACCTGCGGCCTCGGGTTTGCATTCTCTCTGTTTCTTTTCCTCTTTCCCTCTTCCCCCTGGATTGACTCTGATGTGGAATACCTTGGCACATCTGCTAGGATCTACTGTCTGCACTGTTTTCTTTGCATGACTTTATATGCAGTAAGTAAGTTGAAAAAAAAATGAAAAGAAGAAAAACACTCAACAAAACCAACCTACATGTTTTGGACAAAAAAAAAAAAAATAGAGGTTGTATTCTCAGTGTCCAACTCGGAATTATGTTGCTGCCTCTCTGTGCTTTTGGCCTCTGTGTGGCCGTGTTTTGCCAGCATGAGATACTGTCCCCTCTGGAGGATTTTAGGGGAGGAAGAGCCACATCCCCAGGGATTTGGAGGAGGCTCTGGTACCCCCAGCCCTCTTGGGTGTTTTTGGTTGGAGCACAACTGGTGAGGATGTTTGACACAGAACTTTCTGAGTTTCTCCCAATCAGAAGTTGTCTGTTGGGCTCTTTTCTTAAGTCCTGCTGCCCGGATACAGGAGAAACAGGCTGGGTAGGGACTGTAGACCAGGAAACAGGCTGCCTAGGCCTCCTGGCTTCCAAGCTGGTCCATCACTGGCCTTTGTCCTCGGCACAGACTTCAGTGCCCAGGCCCAGGGGTAGACTTTTGGCCTGTCCTGGGCCCAGAGGGCCTCCCAGGAAGGCCCAGTGATCCCATTGTGCTAGCTGCAAAACCATCTTACCCCCTTGTGACCAGCCAGTTCCCTACAGCCATCCTTAGCCAAAAGAGAGGGTGTAGCCTTCACCAGGGGATGCTAGGGTTACTGAAACAAGGTCTGATCTCTTCTTTAAAACCAGTTTCCTCATCTGTTAAAAGGGTTAAGTGTTCCCGTCCAGCCGATGAAGGATCAGACATATGGTGATGTGAAGCCAAATATACCTGGGTTAGCCACTGGTTGGACTCCCATTTACTTCAGGACCTGGCAAGTCCCCATCCCCTCCCCCACATGCCTTTCATCCCCCCTTTTGGTGCCTGTCAACTGCTTATCAGCAGTAGACTGCAGGGGAGAAAGAGCAGCGGTTTGGGGGTTGGTAGGCTTCAATTCCCAGCTCTGACCAGGCTTGCTGTGTGACCTTGGGCAAGTCCTTTCTCTTCTCTGGACCTCAGTTTCCCCACCAGAGGAAATTGAGCTGGAGGACCCCAAGGTCCTGCCTTTCATTGGCTGACATACCTCCTGTCCACTGTGCCCCTCTCCAAGTGCTGGAGAAGTGGAGGCACATCCTTACCCCAGGTTGAGATGGCCCCCAATGGGAAGGCCACGTCTGTGGGTGGGCAACTACCTGGTGCAAATCACAGGGCACCAGGGGTGATCCTGAGGCAGCAGGCAGGGGAGACTGGCAGAAAAAGCTGCCCAGAGCCCACCCTCATCAAACTCCATGCTCCTCCAAACATCCGTTAGAAGCAAAAAAAATTCAAACCCAAGTCAAATCTAGGCTCCAGTGTGCAAATACGTTTACAGGAAAGTATTCTCCTGGGTTTGTGCCCACCCTGGTGCAAATCCTGACCTGTGGCCTCCTGTCTCCCTTCAAAGGGAGACTCTTTGGGGGGATGTGTTTGCCAAACTCCCCATGCTGGTTTCTTTGTTACTATTTGTTTGGGGTTTTGTTTCAGTTCTTTTTCTTTTCTTTTTTAAAAATATGTGGCTGTGAACTTGAATGACCACTGCTCAAACTTTCTGCTATTGGGGGAGGGGGGAGGGAAGGGAAGAAGGGGTGTCTGTTTTATTCTTGGTGTTTTCAGTGCAATAAATAGCTATAAACTTCTGTGCATTCGGTGTCTACCTGCCTTGGTCAAGTCCCTGCCCCAGGAGGTTTTTACTTCCTGATCCAGATCTGCCCTCTTGCAAAATAAAAGTCATGGTCTTCATTCTGATTGGGGCTAGGTCATATGCTCAGGGCTAAGCCAATCAATATGATTATGCCGGGACCACGTGCCCCACCCTTAGAGTGAGGGATGTGATCAGCTTCCTCCAGGCACATGGGGATACCCTCAACAAGAGCAAGGGGCTGGGTATGGGTTGCCCCAAAGAGCCAAGAGCAAAGTCTCCCTTGGCCGTGGAGTAAGGTTCTTCTCCTCCAGGCCTCTGTTTCCTTTATTCAATGAAGAAGTTATTTCAGAAGTCCATCCACCCTTTCTCTTCCCTTGGCCCAAACTCACAGACAGTGGGGAGAGTCATTTGGCGAAGGAGAAGGGAAATAAAGAGTCTCTTCCCACAAACATTTGTGGGTCAAGTGCTTGGGACAGGGGCCTTAGAGCCAGGGAGCAGGATGGCATGAGAATCTCCATTGGCTGAAGGGAGGCTACTGCCACATCAGAGGCCACTTTGGTCCTCTGAGTCCAAGCTGCTGAACTCTGGCTGAGCTGAGCCTGGATGATGATGCAGAGGCTTTGACCTTCTCAGGCCATATATAGTGATCAACCTTCCAGGTTGCTGCTGGCAACTTCAGCAAACTGGGCAAATTGGTTACCCTAATCCAGGACCACACCTTGCAGAGGTCTGGGGGTGTGCCTGGAGCCCACTCTGCTCTAGCTGCTTGGGACCTCAGAATCCCTGCACCAGTCTCTTTCTGGGTGTATCCTCTCTGCTGCTGTGTGGCATGGCCACAGGAGAGTGTCCATCAGGAGCATGCCTCCTGCACAGCTGTGATGACCTTCACAGTGAGAGCACAGGCCAAAGCTGAGGAGAGCAAGAGGGCTCTGGGGGCTTCCACTTGCACCCTTGCCCTGGAGCCCACTAGCGTTAGCGCTAGGGCTCCTCTCAGAGAAGTCAATATGTCATACTCCCCGGGACCTCTTCCTGGACAGAAGCACTTGAGGATGTAGGCGGCCATTACATGCATTTGCCAGCAGGTGGCAGTCCAGGAGCAGGTTACATACAGTCTTTGGTGCCCTCCCCACACTGCACATCTACTGTGTTCTGGGAGGGCCCAAATGCCCTCAAGAGATACCCTTCAACTCTGAAAATAACCAACTCCACTTAAAAACACTATTATTACCTCACAGAAGCATGATGCTTGACAGTTGACAAAGTCCTTTCACAGCACCTCCTGTCCCAGTTACAAGAGCCTTACTTTGAGGATGAAAACAATGCACCTCAGAAGCAAAGAAGCTTCTTGCAAGACTGTGAGCCAGGACTGACCCCAGCCTTCTAAGCCAGAGCATGGCGCCCTGGCTTGTGCTTTCCTGTCCCTGTCCCTGGACAGCCAGCAAACCGTGACTGGGATTCTCACGCGCCTGCTCCCTTTCACTCTCTGTCCTCTTCCAGCCACAGCCCCATCTCTCAGTTGTCCACACCCGCAGTCTGCATACTCCAAACCTGCTGGAGAGGGCTGGCTCCCTCTCTTGCTCAGAGCATTGCAGCAGCTCCTCACCCTTCAGGACACAGCTACAGCATTGTCTTCTCTGGGAAATCCTCCCCTGCCTCTCCAAAGCACCCTGGGTGCTCAACAAGAGAAAGGGGTAGGTAGGTATGGGTTGCCCCAAAGAGCCAAGAGGAAAGAGGAGGAGAACCTTACCCCCAAGCTCCCCCTCCATGGGCTTCTGCAGCACCCTGTGCCTACCTCACTATCGGTCTCTGGTTAGAAGTCACCTAACAAGTGTCTGTAAGAGCATATGTTCCTTGAAGGCAGGACAGTATCTTGTCTTTACTCAAGATGCATGCCCCAGGTATTGCCATTCTTGCAGACAGGAGTAGACCCCTGGCAGATGTGTGTTGCTGGAATGAAGGAGGAGTGGAGGTTATGTGGGCACAAGCATGCCACCCGCTGCAGTCATAATGGCTAACACCTCCTGGCTACTGACCAAGTGCCAGGCACACCCCACCTCCTCCACAGATGCTCTCTCAATCCTCGGCACACCTCTCATTGTAGGCACCTTCATTTTCCTCATTCCATGGGTAAGGAGACTGTGCTGCTCAAGGGAGACAGAACCAGATGGCCCAGGGAAGGAGCCCTCCTTGTACGGGAAGGAGGTGAGATGGAACTTTAAGCCACAGGGAATATGCTGCAGCTGGGTTGAGCTCCAAGGAGGGCTTGGGGCCCAGCCAGACCTCTCTTCTGTCCCCCAGGAATCCCTGATGCCATTCCAGGGAGAAATATGTAGAGAGCAAGAACTCAGGGCAGGCCAGGAGAGGGGCTGGACCTGTAGGTACAGAGTATGTAGGAGCCCAAAGGAGGGCCAGGAGGAGGAAGACACTTGTGGGGATGGGGGAGGTGAGAGGTGGGGAGAGCACGGAGGCCAGAGCCAAGGCTGAGAGCCCAGAACAGTGGGGGCAGGGCGGAGGAGAACAGGCTTGGAAGGAGGCCTGTTCTGAGACCTGCTGGAAGGGTGCAGAGTTGTCAGAAGGCCTAGTGAGTCTGAATCTACCCCAACATGAGCAAATCTGCCACCACCTGGACATGCCTTTCCAGGGCCTGGGTGAGTCCCCAAAAGTGGAGATGGCCTTCCCCAGACTGGGTCGTAGTAAATCTTTAGGCGACATCTAGCAGGTGCTGGGAATGTTTGCTCAGTGTGAGGTGAGCAGGTCAGGTCCAGCCCTGTGGGAATGGTCCCCTCTCCTGGTACTTCCTCCTGGGACTGGCCCCACCTTCCCTTCTCCACTTGGGTCTGCCACAGTCTCAGAGGCCACTTCCCTTGAGGAAGAGTGGCCCAGCCATGCCTTTCCAGGCCTAGATCTTCAGCTGTAGGTGGAAGGAGCTAAGGGTAGCTAGAGGTGGACTATCCCTTCTCCCCAAGGAAAAGAGAGGATTATTACCATTCTTTCCCAATACCTTGGTTGGGTCACATCCCCTCTCTGGGCCTTGGTTTCCTCATTATTACAATGCCATTGAACCTGTGGTCCCCAGATAGGAGAACTGAGCTGGCTACTACAGAATCATCAGAGAGTTTTCTAAAAATACAGCTGTTTCCAGCCCCGTCCTCAGTCAGTGTGGGCAGGGTCCATGCAGCTGTAGTTTTAGTAAGTGCCCAGGTTTCAGCATCTCTCCCCCACTCCCCCCAGTCATCATGGGACCCCCAAGATGCAGTTACCCAGTTCTCCTGCCCTAGCCTTCCCACTTCCTAATCCTCCTCCCTGACTCAGCTAAATCAATACTGACCAGAGAGAGGTCCCTCCCCTGCCTCTAACTCCTCCCCAAGTTCCCAAAGCTCTCTGAGATCCTAACCCTGGGTCAGCAGAGTCAAGGTCAAAGCAAGGCTTTTATTGCTGTGCCCACTCCTACTCACCCTGCATCCACCCTCTCCTACTGGTCTGGCAGGGTATCCTGGTCCTGGAGAAAACCATCAGGGTTCCTAGTCACTAAACTCCTCCTTCAGAGGAATGAAACTTCCTTCCCACAAGAAACAGCCAGTTCCAAATCTACCTCTGAAGGAGGCTCTGTCCCTGCCCCATCCCTTTGGCATGGTCCTAAAAGAAGGCTGAACTCAGAATGGAAACAAAGGGCCTCCTCTGCTCACTTCTCCCCTCCAGGGCACTCGGTGGGGCTCACTGTTCCTGTTCAACCCATTTGTCTAACAAATGGAGACACCAAGTCCCAGTCTCCAGGGAACATGGCCATGGAACATCTAGCGTGGCCTGTCCCTGGCTCCAGGCATGCCAACCCCCAACTTCCTTCTTCCTGGGCTGGTTGGAAGTGGGAACTGAGCTTCAGTTTCCTTATCTGTACAAGGAACAGCTGGCTAATGAGAACCATCCCACCTAGGACGTTTCTACATGCTACTGTTTGCCCTAAGCAGTTTGATCATTTAAAATATATATATATATTGAGCATCTATATTATCTCACTAGGGTGAAAACTGTACTCCCCATTTTACATTTGGGGACAGTGGGGCTCAGAAAGGTGAGGTAGCAGATTCACTGGGTCGTGGAGCTGGGATTTCACTCTGACCAGTGGGTATCCAAAACCTCCTTGGTCCCTATAGGCTACAATTCCCTATGGTTGCAGCCCACAGAGGCTGTGGACTAGAGCAGGAAAAGGCTTTCTTTCCCCTAAAGAGTGCTTCTGAATGGGAGTGCTAAGAGGAGGCCTGCCTATGACCAGAGGGTTGGCCTGCTGCTCTTTCCCAGGGGAAGAGGACAAGGCAGCAGGAAGTCAGGCAAAGATGGAGCAGGGGGCTGCTGGCCAAGGATCCGCGGGCGGGCAGGCAGCCCTGGACGCCCTTCCAGAGCAGGACCAGCGTCAGTGAGGCCCCTAAGCCCCAGAGGGAGTGGCCTGGAGCTCAAGGAACCAAACTTTCCATGAGCCACTGGCAAAAAATGAATCTGGAGGAGAGCGTCCACCGCAGACCCTGAGGCTCCGCCACCAAGGGTCACGTGGGATTCGGAGGAGCTTGCAACCACCTTAACTCTTTGCTGGTTATCCCCAGAGCCAAAAAGAACTGTGTTCAGTTCAATGCTTCATCGTGCAAAGCCGTGAACCTTCCCTGTGTGGTCAGTGGGGCAATTAAGAGATGAGGACAGTCAAGTCTCTGTCCTGGAGGAGTTGTGATGGGGCAAGGCCACAGACACAAATATGTTCCTTCAATTGGCAAGTGTATCACGTGCCCACCAAGATCCTGTGCTGGGGGCCCGCGGTCTGGTCCCAAACCTGTGTGATGCTGCTGCTGCCAAGTAGGAGTTATAATTAGCCATGTTTCAGGTAAAGAAACTAAAGCTTAGGGCGGTAAAGACCACACAGGCAGGCAGGGGCAGAGATGGGAGTGAGCCCTCTGCACAATGCCCTGCTGCCCCCCAAAGCACTCTAGAGTCCAAGGGACATGATGCAAGAGTCTTAACTACACAGAAATAAAGTGTTGTGTTAGACGGACATGAGTACCCTGGGTAGGTAGGGTTGGACTCTTAGGAATCATTAGATGCGGGACTGAGTCAGACCCCTGCAGATTCTAGATGTCCACATCTGGTTAGGGAATGGAGGAAAACTTACAAAGGAGGGATTTAAAAGGTTAGGATCTCAAAAGGTGCATGGGGGAGCAGCACCTGTGGCTCAGTGAGTAGGGTGCCAGCCCCACATACCGAGGTTGGCGGGTTCGAATCCGACCCTGGCCAAACTGCAACAACAAAAAATATAGCCAGGAGTTGTGGTGGACGCCTGTAGTCCTAGTTACTCGGGAGGCTGAGACAAGAAAATCGCCTAAGCTCAGGAACTGGAGGTTGCTGTGAGCTGTGAAGCCATCGCACTCTTCCAAGGGTGACAAAGTGAGACTCTGTCTCTAAAAAAAATAAATTAAATAAATAAAATATATATATTTTTAAAAAGGTGCATGGGGAGGCATTGGCACAGGGTGCCTAACAGAGGTTGGGAGGCAGGACTGCATGGGCCTGCTTAGGGCATAGTGAGAAGACGAACTTGGCTGGGGTGATGGAGGGGAACCCTGGAGATGAGAACTATTGGGGATCAAACACTAAGGCTACCAAACCAGTGTTACTCCTGGTGTCTGGTAGCCCTTGCTTGGCCTTGGGAACATGGCTGATCCTAAAGGTGTGGGGGGAAAGCCCCTCTCTGTTCCCCTTGCCCCCTTTCCCTCCATGTTTTCTTCTTCTTCTTTTTTTTTTTTTTGTGGAGACAGAGTCTCACTCTATCGCCCTCAGTAGAGTGCTGTGGAGTCACAGCTCACAGCAACCTCCAGCTCTTGGGCTTAAGCGATTCTCTTGCCTCAGCCTTCCAAGTAGCTGGGACTACAGGTGCCCGCCACAGCGCCTAGCTAATTTTTGATGCAGTTCGGATGGGGCCGGGTTTGAACCCGCCACCCT
>CAUYON010182555.1:0-27884 GCA_963573935.1 Arctocebus calabarensis | reverse complement strand
TTTAATAATTTTATTGAATCATAATTATGTACATTGGTGCAATCACAGGGCACGATTCATATACATTCAGAAATATTTTGATCATACTGTTACAGATATCCTTCATGGCATTTCCTTGATCACTATATAAAGACATTAATTAATACTCTACCTTTAATAAGTTTCGCCAGTACCCTGCTAAGATGTACCGTAGGTGTGTTCCCACTAATTGCCCTCCCGCTACCCATCCTCCCCCCACCCCTCCCCTCCCTTTCCCCTATCCCTGTATTCCTGTGCTATAATTGGGTTTTAGCCTTCATATGAAAGCTATAAATTAGCTTCATATTAGGGCTGAGTACTAATTTGCTTAATATTTTGATGCAGTAATCGTCTGATTTCTTTTCTGAATGTATTTATCTTCATTCTGTTCGAGGTTTTTGTTTCTAGTCCTTATCTTAAACACTGTTATTGTTATTAAAATATTTAAAAATGGCTGGGTGCCTGTGGCTCAACGGGGTAAGGCGCCAGCCACGTACACCTGAGCTGGCAGGTTCAAATCCAGCCTGGGCCCGCCAAACAACAATGTCGGCTACAATCAAAAAAACAAAACAAAACAAAGCAAAAAAAACGGTCGGGCGTTGTGGCGGGCGCCTGTAGTCCTAGCTACTTGGGAGGTGGAGGCAAGAGACTCGCTTGAGCCCAGGAATTGGAGGTTGCTGTGAGCTGTGATGCTACATCACTCTGTCCAGGGTGACAGCTTGAGGCTCTGTCTCAAAAAAAAAAAAAAAATTAAAAAAATCAGAGTGGGTTTGCATTAAAAAAATTAAATAAATAAAATAAAATAAAACTGAACTCATTGGTTCAGTGCCCACAGCTCAGTGATTATGGCGCTGGCCACATACACCAGGGCTGTTGGTCCGAACCCAGCCAGGGCCTGCTGAACAACGACAACAACAACAACAAAAATAGCTGGATGTTGTGGTGGGCGCCTGTAGTCCTAGCTACTTGGGAGGCTGAGGCAGGAGAATCGCCTAAGCCCAGGAATTGGAGGTTGCTGTGAGCTGTGATGCCCTAGCACTCTACCCAGGGCGACAGCTTGAGGCTCTGTCTCAAATAATAATAATAATAATAATTGGCTGGGCGCCCACAGCACAGTGTTTACAGCACTAGCCACATGCACTGAGGTTGGTGCGTTCGAACCCAGCCTGGGCCAGCTAAACAACAATGACAACTGCAACAAAAAAATAGCCGGGCAGTTGTGGCATTGTGGCAAGCGCCTGTAGTCCCAGCTACTTGGGAGGCTGAGGCAGGAGAATAACTTAAGCCCAAGAGTTTGAGGTTGCTATGAGCAGTGACACCAAGGGCAGCATTCTACTCAGGGTGACATAGTGAAACCTGTCTCAAAAAAATCATAATCATAATCATAATCATGAAAAAAACTAAACTCATAATAATCATGGCCAACCTTCACCAAGTACTTACTATGTGCCTGGAATTGTGCACTAACAGCTTTGAAGTTCCCTTTGACAATCAGTAGCACCTCCATCCAGTCATTGCCCAGACCGGAAAACTGACTCAACCTCGATTTCTCCCTGTTCCTCAACATCCACCTGCCTATCAATCCCAAGTCTTGCCGATTCTACCTCCCAAATCTCTTGACTCTCCAATTCTTTTTTTTTTTTATTTTGTACAGACAGAGTCTCACTTTATTGCCCTCGGTAGAGTGTCGTGGCATCACACAGCTCACAGCAACCTCCAGCTCCTTGGCTTAGGTGATTCTCTTGCCTCAGCCTCCTGAGTAGCTGGGGACTACAGGTGCCGGCCACAATGCCTGGCTATTTTTGTTTTGCAGTTTGGCCGAGGCCCGAGTTTGAACCCACCACCTTCATTCAGTATATGGGGCCAGTGCCCTACTCGATGAGCCGCAGGTGCCGCCCAAATTCTTTTTTTTTTTTTTTCAGAGACACAGTCTCATTGTGTCATCCTTGGTAGAGTGCCGTGACGTCACAGCTCAAAGCAACCTCCAGCTCTTGGGCTTAGGTGATTCTCTTGCCTCAGTCTCCTGAGTAGCTGGGACTATAGGCGCCCGCCACAACTCCTGGCTTGACTCTCCAATTCTACTGCCACTACTCTGGTCCAAGCCACCATCACCTACCTACCAACTGAATACCACAAAAGCCTCCTCAGTGTTCTTCTTCCTTCCAGGACTGTTTCTCTATAATATACTCTCCACAACCAGAATGATCCTTCTGAAACACAAATCTCATCATGATATTGTTGTTTATAAGCCTTCAGGGGTCCCATTATCCTTCAGATGAAGGCTAAAATCCTTGTCATATCTTCCAACGCACCTATCCATACTTCTTCTCCTCAAGCTTCACACTTTCCTCCCCGGCTGGACTGAATTACTTTCAGTTCCCCAAAGGCCCTGAACTTGCTCTCTAACCTCCAGGACACTGTACATTCTGTTCCTTGTGCCTAGAACATTTCCATCCTTTTATATTCTGCCTGGCTAAGTCCAACTCATTCCTGTGTCTTAGCCATGCTTTTATAATCCATAATAGTTCTACCATACCATGCTGTGGTTACTCATCTTCCTTCCATGCTCATTCCTAGGGCTGGCACATGATGGGCGGTTAATATTTGATGACTAAATGAATTATCTCTACTTCAGATTAGCAACTGAAGCAAGACAAGGTCATTCCAGGTTGACCTGAATCAAAATCTTCTTGGTGCTCTACAGAGCTCAGACACACATTAGTCTCGTGTAGCCTGTAGCTTAGAAGAGATAACATAGGGGATGTCCACAGGAAGGGAAATTTGCCAAACTGAGAGATGTTTTTATTTATTTATTTATTTATTTATTTATTTTTTGTAGAGACAGAGTCTCTCTTTATCGCCCTTGGTAAAGTGCTGTGGTGTCATACAGCTCACAGCAACCTCCAACTCCTGGTCTTAGGTAATTCTTTTACCTCACCCTCCCAAGTAGCTGGGACTACAGGTGCCCGCCACAATGCCCAGCTATTTTTTTTTTTTGAGACAGAGCCTCAAGCTGTCACCCTGGATAGAGTGCCATGGCATCACAGCTCACAGCAACCTCCAATTCCTGGGCTCAAGTGAGTCTCTTGCCTCCACATCCCAAGTAGCTGGGACTACAGGCACCTGCCACAACGCCCGGCCATTTTTTGGTTGCAGCCGTCATTGTTGTTTGGCGGGCCCGGGCTGGATTCGAACCCGCCAGCTCAGGTATACGTGGCTGGCACCTTAGCCCGTTGAGCCACAGGTGCCAAGCCAGCCCGGCTATTTTTCTGTTGCAGTTTGGCCAGGGCCAGGTTTGAACCCGCCACCCTTGGTATGGGGCCAGCGCCCTACTCCCTGAGCCACAGGCACCGCCCAAGAGATGTTTTTATAATGGTTAAATTCAGAGTTGTTTACTGTCAGGAAGCCTGGGTTTAAGTCTGCTCTAACCAACTCTGTGCTGCTCTGGGTCTTGATTTCTCCATCTGTGAATGAGGGGGCTAGAGTAGATGATGTCCAAGGAGAATGTTTTAGCACACCCTATTCTGCCTCGCTGGCTATAGATTAGATTCTCTAAACCGCCATGTTTTGTTTCCCTTAGATCCTCATCTTTCAGAATACATTACCAGCCATCCACTTCCCATACCTTTGTTGACACCAGCCCTTTACGTAGTTGAAAGGAATTGAAATCCAAGTGCTTTCACTACCACCGCCCCAGATCAACCCAGCACCCAATCTGACAGACCCAGAAGGTGCTCAGTCTCATCTCTCCTCTCAGGTTTTATTGACAGACATAAACTACATCTTTGTTAGTCACCAGCTCCACAGGGACAGTGCTGGGGACAGGGAACCTGAGATGATGCCAGATTTCAGCCTGAGAACAGAGTTCCGGAAGGTGACCCAAGAGGAAGAAGAGAGAGGAATATGTGAAAAGGAGTTGTGAGGGAGGAGGAGGATATCAAGAAATTTCTCCTGTCTCCTACGACTCCAAAAGTTCAGGAATAACCCAGGCCTCAGCCCTTGATGCTTCTGGACTCCTGCCCAAGAACATGGAATCAGCTCATGATCTCTAAACACAGCCTAGTTCTTGCTGGCTGTCAGGTTCTTATCTCAGCCAGTCCAGACTCCAGCCCAACCCAGGAAGGAAGCAAACCAGAGAAGAGAGAAGAAATAGTAGTTAGAGGCAGCCCTCTGATTAGGGCAGATGTAAATGCTGCAGCAAACTGGTCAGAGGCTTTGCATAATGTCACAGCAGCAGCTGCTATTGCTAGAGTTTGCCGGGGGCCCAGCAGAGGACAGGCTTGCAAGGACCCATTCCAGCAGCCAGGGAAGGGTGTAGTGGAATTTGTGCTATCTGTGTGTGTTGGGAGAGGTAGCCTGACCCCTCAGACAAGGACTGGGGGTGGCAGGCCACTGCTGAGGCACAGCCCATGAAGCCTGTGGTTGCATTCCAAGCTTCAAAATCTAGGAATTGTTGGGTCAGGTAGAGGGCAGGGACCTCTCCTAGAGACCAGATTAGAGGTGAAGATTCTCTTCTCCAAACCTCCAGACCTCCCTCCACAGCCCAGCCAGAGAAAAGAGGAAATCTCCACTTTCCTTCTCAGACCAGAGCTCAGATGTCAGGTAGCGTGCTTTACCTATCTCTGAGGCTCTAGGGGAGGAGCATGCAGGAGGCCAGCTGGGGGAGTGGGACCAGTCCCAGTGTGCTGGGGCAGGGAGGCTGGGAGCCTATGGAAGTCTAGTGCTTCAACTCTCACCAAGATAACTGTCTGGGGTTGGGGGGGTAGTTTCCCATTCCCTGGCTACTTCCTCACCTTGTAGGACATTCCATGAAACTCCATTGCATAGTTCTAAGTGGGGGGCAGAACAGGTCCCCAGGCATGGCCCTCTATGCCTCCCCAAAATATGGCTTTGGAAAGGAGTCTCACAAATGAAGAGGGCCCTCTGAATAGGCAGCCCCACCCCTCACAGGGAAGAGATCTTGACAGTCTCAGGGAGGAGGCAGGGGGTACCCAGGTTGGAGTTCCTGAGGGTGCTGCTGGCCCTGCCACCAGGTGAGGAAAGTTGGCTCTCATCTGGCGTGTTGGCAGGAGGGGTCGGGATACTGATAATGGCAGCCACGAAGTCCTGGCTGTCGCAGTTCAGGTCAAGGCTGTCATGGGGCTTGGCATTGAGGCTTGAGCGGCTGTGGACAAGGTTGGGGAAGATGGAAGGCTCTTAAAAAGTCATCTTAATACTTGCCAAGCAATCAGGGCATTTACTGAGTGCCTTCTGGGTTCCAGGGCTTCCCCTGTATCCTCAATTATGTTAGTAGAGAGTGAGGATTCTGGTGTCAGATAGTCCTGCATTCAAATCCTGGTCTCACTTTAACCACTCTAAACCTATTGAGATGTCGTGAAGATTCAATAAAATAATAAGTGATACAAAGTGCTCAGAGCAGTGCCTAAAACATAATGAACATGTACAAAAATGTTATCTCTCATGGTTACTCCTAACAATGCCTACCTTAGACTTCTCATAAGAGTCTGTAGTGGGGGTGGTGCTGGCCATATACAAAAGGCTGGAGGGTTCAAACCCAGCCTGGGCCAGTTAAAACAACAATGATGAATTCAACAACAACAAAAAATAGCTGAGTGTTGTGGTGGACGCCTGTAGTTCCAGGCACTTGGGAAGCTAAAGCAAGAGAATTGCTTAAGCCCGAGAGTTGGAAGTTGCTGTGACCTGTGATACCACAGCATTCTACTCAGGGCAACAGTTTGAGCTATGTCCCCACCCAAAAGGAGTCTACAGTAGGATCTACATGCAGCTCATCAGGTCTCCATTCCCTTCAGCCTTTACCTCCTATGGCTCCTCCCTCCCCCACCCCCACTCATTCTACCCACACACAGTAGCTCCCTTGCTGCGTCTCTAATGTGCATACCCACATCTGCCCCAAGGTCTTTGCGCTGGCTATTATTTCTGCCTAGAAAGTTTTTCTTTGAGTTATTTGCATGGCTCACTCCATCACTTCCTTCAGGTCTTGGCTCAGTTGTAACCTCAATAAAGTCTTCCTTGACAATACTGTTAAAACTGCACCACCTCCTGCTCTATACTCCCTGTCCTCCATCCCTGATTTATTTTCCTCCTTGGTGCTCACAACTGTTTGGCATACTACTTAATCTGTGTATTTGTTTATTAACTGTCTTATCCTACTGGATTTCTATCTGTTCTGTTCACTGCTACATCCAAAGTGCATGAACGTGTGCCTGCCACATAGCAGGTATGCAATAAATTTTTGGTGAAAGAATGAATGAAGAATGAGGAACTCCAGACAAGATAAACCCAAGCTCTCAGCATGGAGGCATTTGGGCTCAAGCTTTTCTTGCTAGGCCTAAAATCACAAAATCTCACGCCCACTGGTCCAAGCTCTGAGCTTCCCCAGCTGTGGCCAGCAGGCGGGAAGTGTGCTTACCTCTGAGGGGCAGGACTCTGCCGCAGCCTAGCCAGTGTGTCCAGCTCCTGCATGCTGCCATGGCTGACTGAGGCCATGGAGTTGGCAAGGCGGATGGCACGGCGCTTGGCCCTGCGAGGGCAGCAGGAAGATAGTAGGCTACCAGGCCCCACTGGCTGGGAGGACACAGAGGTGCTGCGACTGGTGCGGCCTCCCAGTGAGACAGCTCCCAGGGTTTCACTGAAGGTTAGCTCATCTGTGAACTCATGGCACTATGGGCAGAAGGGAGACAGGGTCACAGGGCACCCCATGGGAGCTGGTCTCACCCTCACGCCTTTGTTCTGGCTATCCCCTCCTTTCTGGAATTTGCTCCCTCCCCACCTTTCCTTGCCCACCATTCAAGGCTTAGCTCTGTTCCAGGAAGCTTGGAGTGATTCCCACAATTAATAGTGACCCTCCCACTCAGGGGAGGGAGCTGGTTTGGCAGCAGAGCGACCCCCTCCATTCTGCCATGCCATCTCTCAGTGGGCCTCACCGTTGTCTTCTCTAGACAATGTAGCAAGTGGTGATGTTGCTGCTCAAAAGCAGACCGGTTCCTGACACACAGCACCTGCTCCTCTATACTGCCGTTCTCCTTGAGTGGACAGAGAGAGATAAGAGCAGTACCCTCCTCCCCATCATCGCTCACCCCTAACCCCAAACTCGGCCCTACTGACCTCACAGCCCCTGTTCTGCTTGTACTGCAGGAAGGCGTTGGTGGTACCACTTTTTGCCAACCGAATCCTTGCCAAGCGCACTTTCTACAGAGAGAAGAGAAGATAATGAGTCAAGTGGGTAAACCCCAAAGTAGACTGGCTTGGAGTGTGGGGAATAAGAGGTGCTCAGATGGAAGGTGCGGTTACCTGCTGTGCTCGGCGCTTGTCAGCCCGCTGGTTCTGGTGGTAGATGCGGCTAAAGTTGGATACAATGACTGGCACAGGCAGGGCAATGACCAAGACGCCACTGAGTGAGCAGATGGACCCGAAAATCTTGCCAGCAATGGTGCTGGGTACCATGTCTCCGTAGCTGGAGCAGGAGGAGGTGGGCCCAGATCAGAAAAGTGCCCATCCACCTCTCAGTCCCCCTTTCCATCCCATCTAAACCCGAAACACTCTGCCACCCTGACCAGGCATTCCAATTCTCTGAGCCTCTGTTTCTTGCTGTGAAAGATGTGGGCAATGACCTCTCTGGCCACTCACCAGTGTGGGTCAGATGAGAAATGTGCCTGGCCCTCAGCCCCTACCATCTGCTGCCCCTATCCAAGCTTCATCCTGAGCTTCTGAATCATCTAGAAATCTATTAATACCAAGCAGAGGAAATCACAGGCAGTAAACACAGGCCCCTATGGAGAGAGTCCCACCACTTCAGGCCAGCAAGGGTCTTTGAGTCCTGGGAAGAATGTTCTGTTGGTTTTGCAGGCCCCTGCCTTACCTTCTCTAGGTAGGACCCCTTTTTATTCCCCTAGAGCAGTGGTTCTCAACCTTCCTAATGCCGAGACCCTTTAATACAGTTCCTGTGAGTCACGACCCACAGGTTGAGAACCGCTGCCCTAGAGGAAGTCTTGAAAACTGTCTTCATATGACAAAATAGGGGGAGGCTTGAACCCCCCCTTCTCCATGCTACTCTACTCCCATAGTGATGGAGCAGAGCCAACCTAACTTGTTTCAGAGAAGGAAACCAAAGCTCAGTGAGGTTCTATAACTGACTTGCCCAAGATCACACTGCATACTTTTGTTCTAATCACAGGACCAATCAGAACTCCTCCATAGAAGTGCAGCCTCTGAAGTCTTCAGCCTCTAGGCCTTTGCTCAGGTGTTGCCCTAGGATGGCTTTTCCTTATTTCTGTATTTTAAGCATTCAGGACTCTGCTCAAAAGTCTCTCTGACTTGGCCATTTCTGGCTCTGTGATGTGTCATCTCAGACCATGTCCTCAACTAAGAGACATGAGCAGACATCCACCCTCACAGCGTTGGTGTGAGGACTGAATAAAGGGCATCAAAACACTCAGTGTCAACCCATTGTCAGTACTCAATATTTGTTGCTCTGATCCTGAGCCTCTAACCAGAATTAATTTCTACCCCTTAGAAACCCCAAATACATTTTTATACCACTATTAAGACACTGAGCAAGCCCAATTCATTCAGTAATTCACTCAACAGATACTGAACATCAACTGTATATCTAATCCCAGTGATAGAAACACAGACAAGGATCACAGAATCTGCCCTAGTCAATATCTGTGGGAATGCCATGAATTCATACTTTTATTTTTGAGACAGTCTCACTCTGTTGCCCAGGTTAGAGTGCTGTGGCGTCAGCCTACCTCACAGCAACCTCAGACTCCTGGATTCAAGTGATCTTCCTACTTTAGCCTCCCGCATAGCTAGGACCACAGGTGTGCACCACCACACCTGGCTGGTTTTTCTATTTTTAGTAGAGATAGGGTCTCGCTCTTCCTCAGGCTGGTCTCCAACTCCTAAGCTCAAGCGATCCTCCCCCCAGGTCTCCCTGAGTGATGGGATTACATGCCTAAGCCACCATTCCTGGGCTGAATTGATACTTTTATCCCAACTCTGTTTACTCTCAAGGATTGGAAGTAAATAATAATGCTGAAAATATCTTGTTCTGGGAAACAGCAAGGAATCACAACGCCACAGAGGTAGTGCCCCACATTGCAGACAATCCAGAAGGTTGGAAGACATGGGTCCTCAAAATGGAAAAAAGGGTGATATAGAAAGCCAATACCAATGTATTCTGCACCAGAAACATTCAGAGAACTTCCACAACTGTGATTTCATTGAATCCTCTCTAGATGATGGATTATCATTTCCCATTTTACAGAGAGGGAAACTGAGGCCCTGAGAAAACAACATCCACAAAAAGAGAGCAGTTAAGATGGTCCTTGAATCCAAGTTTCTGAATCTACAAAACAAAGGCACTATCAGGACAAGGAGGGATTTGAAGATTAAGTCCAACTTACTCAGTTTTTATAGATGAGCAAACTGAAGCACAAAGGGAAAGAAAAATCATTCATCTAGGCTCAGTGACTGTAGCACAGTGGTTATGACACCAGCCACATACACCGAGGGTTGTGGGTTCGAACTCGGCCCCAGCCAGCTAAACAACAACTGCAACAAAAAAATAGCCGGGCATTGTGGTGGGTGCCTGCAGTCCCAGCTACTTGGGAGGCTGAGGCAAGAGAATTGCTTGAGCCCAAGAGTTTGAGGTTGCTGTGAGCTGTGACGTCAACGGCATTCTACCGAGGGCGACATAATGAGACTCTGTCTAAAAAAAAAAAAAGTTCAATGAAAATATTTCAGATTGTATATGAAGTCAGCACATTGTGCCCCATGGTTGCACCAATGTACATAATTATGATTTAATAAAAATAAAAAATAAAAAGATAGCAGGCATTGTGGCGGGCGCCTGTAGTCCCAGCTACTTGGGAGGCTGAGGCAAGAGAATCGCCTAAGCCCAGGAGTTGGAGGTTGCTGTGATCTGTGTAATGCCAGGGCACTCTATCGAGGGTGATAAAGTGAGACTCTGTCTCTACAAAAAAAAAAAAAAAAAAAAAAGATCATTCATCTAACATAACATTCCTAATTTTAGGGAAAGGGAGAGTGTAATCAATTGATTGGGAACTCCCCAACACAGGGTGTACACTCACCCAAGTGTGGTCATGGTGACAATGGTATACCAGAAGGCTGCAGGGATGCTGGTAAAGTTGGTCTTGTTTGTGCCCTTCTCAGCATAGAACATGACAGTGGCGAAGATGATTATGGCCATGGTGAGGGAAAAGAGGAGAAAGCCCAACTCAGATGCACAGCTCTTGAGTGTGTAGCCCAGAATCCTCAAGCCCTGTGAATGCCTGGAGAACTTGAAGATGCGGAACACCCGGAACACACGCAGGGTGACAAAGGCGCCTGAGACGTCCTCATTCTTGGGCACAAAAAGCCCAATGTAGTATGGAAGGATGGCCACCACATCTATGAGGCTCATGACACTCCGCAAGAAGCGACAACGGCTGGGGGCGGCAAATAGCCGCAGGAGGTATTCACCTGTGAATATGAGTACGCATGCTGTGTCCATGCAGAAAAAGGCCACTGGGAACCGCTCACCACAGGGCAGCTCTCTCGGGGACCGCCGCGCCGAACCCCGGCACGGGATGGTCTCCACCACGTTGGCTATGACTGACACTGCGATGAAAAAGCCGGTCACATAGTAGAAAACAAGGGCCGCGGTGCTCGTATGTGGGTTCTCGAAGGCCCGCCAGAGCCGCTGGCGTAGGGAGCTGCCCGCTGGCAGGGCTGGGCCGTCTCCGGCCTGCTCGGCCTCCTCATCCTCTGCCAGGCGCTCAGCGTTCTCCTTCTTGCGGTCCCGATACTCTTCCAGGCAGCAGTCGCCAACGAGCTCCGGCACCAGGCCGTAGAAGGCCAGCTCTTCGTCGAAGGCCTGGATGCACTCCTGCCGCGGACAGTGCAGCCGGCCTGTGCGGTAGAAGTTCAGCACGTGCCGGAACATGTCCGGGTCACGATCAAAAAAGTACTCGCCGGAGTCAGCGTCATAAAAGAACTCTTTCTCTGAGCTGCCCAGCAGGGTGTCTGGGTAGCGGTCCAGTGTGTTTTTCCAGGTCTCAAAGCGCCTTCCACTCACGTTCACCACCAGAACCTCATCCCCGCGAGATGCCTTCACCCCCGGCGCCGGGGGCAGGGGCTGCTGGGCCAGGGGTAGCCAGCCCACCGCTGCCGCCCGGGCAAAAGGCAGCCACGTGGCCACACCTGCAGCCATCCTGCCGCTCCCCAGGCCCACGGAGACTTGGGGGTGGGGTATGTGGCGTTTAGGAGAAAGTGACTGTCTCCAGGATGGTGGGCTTGGAGAGGCCCTGGGCCACCTGGACAAGGAGACTGGGGGGTGTCTAGAGAGGCCAAGAGGAACCAGGAGGAAGAACTAGAGAAATGGGCAGGGGCTTGGAGGGCATTTACAGGTTCTAGGAGGGGCCTGGGCAATGTCTAGGGACTGAGAAGGGGAGAGGGACATGGACAAAAGCAGAAAAGGTGTTTCCAGAAAGGCCAAAAAGCATCTGAGGGAAAGTTTAGAGATACTAATATGATTCTAGAAGGATGCCTGAGAGCTGCCTAGGGGGTGTCTAGAGGGGCCAAAAAACATGTGAGGAGTTGTCCACAGTCTCAGGGAAGGAAGAAGGGTCTGGAACCTCTTAGCAGGGTTGGAGAAGAGGTTGAGGTATTCACAGAGGCAGAAATGGAGCAAGAGGTGCTTGAAAGAGGCTGACAGTGTCTAGAAGCGGGGGTAGTCTAGAGGGACTGAGACAGGTGAGAAGGGTTATCAACACCCTCAAGACTTCTGGGGGGCAAGATATGGGGTTTGGAGGTCCTTCCTGGATCTGGAAAGGGGGCTGGTGCATTTAAAGGGGTGGCTATAGAGCCAGGAGGTTGTAAAGAGGCTGAAAGGTGTCTGGGGAGTGCCTAGAGCTGCCAAGAATAGCCTGGGGGGTTGTCTACACTCTACAGGAGTTGGTGGGGGGAAGGAAGGAGAGGTGAGGGCCTCCTGTAGGGCAGGGGAGGAGAATGGGGAATCTAGAGGGATAGATATGGGGCTAGGTTACTTTTTAAGAATCTGAGAGTTATCCGGGGAGGAGGGTATCTAAAGAGGTTAAGAAAGCCTGGTCCACACCCTTAAGAGTTTTGAAAGGAGGGAAAAGGGGCCTGGGGAATCCTGAGAGTCTGGGGCTCAATTGGAAGGAAGTTGGACACAGCCCCAACGCATTTAGGGGACCTGAAAAGACTAGGAGGAAGGGGGTTCCCCCAAATGGGCTGGAGAGGGGGGTGGGGTATTAAAAGAGAGTTGGGTGTGTCTACAGGGAAGGGGGCTGCTGAGTCTTGCAGGAGGCTGTTAGAGAGGTCTGGAGAAGGCTGCGTTCCACCTTTGGGGGCAGGTCTCGGGAAACCACACCCCGAGGGGCTGGCGGTGTGTGTGGGGCAGCGGTAGCAGCAGCAGTCGCAGCCTCGGCAGCAGAAGAGAAGCGGCCACAGCCAGGCTTCAGAGAGGAGGCAGCACGGGCAAGGGGAGGGGGATGGGCCCTCGGATGGAGGCTCTGGAAGGGCAGGGTCCAGAAGAATCCCTGGGGACTATCCCAGAATGGGCTAGGGCGTGGGGGCTAGACCAGGGTAGAACAAGGACCACATTACTGGTAGCCTCCTCCCCCTCCCCATCGGGCCATCCTCACCTGTGTTCCTGCTGCAGGAGCAGCAACAGCGGTGGGGCTGGGGGCAACAAACACCGGAGCTCCTGGACCCTTCTGCAGAGCTGTCTGAGTTCTCCTCCTCCTCTGGCTGTCTCTCCCCGCCCCTTCGAGCTTGCCGGGAGATGGAGAGAGAGGCAGGGAGGGGCCTTGTGGTTCCCTGAGCCCCCTCCCCTAGGACAGCCAGAGAGGGACCCTGGGGAGACTCCGCCTCCTACAAAGCAGGTTGGGCCTCAGTCGCGTCATCTGGAAAATGGGGGTGGCAGGGAAATTTGCCAATTCTCCCCACCTCCTTCCTGGACTCCCCTCTTTTCCAGCCCAGCTTCTACCCCCTCTGCCCCCACCCCCACCCACCTGAATCAGCAGCACTTAGCTGATCCGATCGATGGGCAGGCATCTGTTAATGGCCTCAGAGCAGACTGCCACGGAGAATGATGCAGCGCTGTCCCCTCCCTGCCCCCCAGACTGTGGAAAGGCAGGAGTGGGGGTGGGGGTAGCTGGTGGGTAGTGTTCCTCTGGGTGGCCAGGTCTCCAAAGCTGCCCCTGGGTGGGGGAGTGTAGCCTGGGTTGGAGCCCCAGCTCTAACTAAGACTACTGCTGTGAGACCAGAGCTCTCATCTTCCTGATTTGGAATGTGAAATGAGGGGTTGGGGAGTGCAGAGGGGAACAATCTAGGTCCTACCCCACCCCCCACCAAGTTCTCCCCAGGCAGGCCCCATTCCAAAGGGACAGTCTCACAGATTAAGAGAATCTGTCCACATTTAGTGGCCTCGAATCACACCTCCTCTCCTGGGCGGTGGCAGAGCACAGAGTGCTTCTGGAAAGTTGCGGGTGGGTTCAAATCCCAGCTTTGCCATTGACTTGCTGTGTCTTTTTGTTTTTTTTAACAGATGGGGGTCTGGCTACAGGGATGGAGCACAAAGGCTGTTTTGTTTGTTTTTTTGAGACAGTCTCACTTGTCACCCTCAGTACAGTGTCATGGTGTCATAGCTCACAACCACCTCAAACTCTAGGGTTCAAGCGATTCTTGTCTCAGCCTCCTGAATAGCTGAGACTATCACAATGCCCAGCTTTTTTTTTTTTTTTTTGAGATAGAGCATGTGGCTGACTCCATAACCACTGTGCTACGGGTGTCAAGCCACTCCCGTCTATTTTAAGAGATGAAGTCTGGCTCTTGCTCTGGCTGGAGTAGAACCCGGGAGCTCAGGCAATCCACCTGCCTCGGCCTCCCAGAGTGCTAGGATTACAGGCTTGAGCCCTGGCTGAGTACAGTGGCTGTTAACAGGTGCAATCACAGATTACAGCCTTTACTCCTGGGCTCAAGGAATCCTCAGCCTTCAGAGTAGCTGGGACCACAGGTGAGCTTCACCACTGCTGTATCCTTGGGCAAGTGACCTACATTGTTTCCTCACTTGTCAGATGGCAAAGTCATCCCAACTTGATTGTCATTTGCAGCATTAAATGATGTGAAAAGTGATGGCACAAGGGTATGGCATGCACAGAAGATTCCAATTCTTAAAGGTGCATGCTGACATGGGAGCAGTAAAGCAGGGCCAAGCCTAGGCTTTCCATTTACTCACCCGTGTAATCTTCCATTTGCTCACTGATAACACTCCTGATTTGCCAATTTCTCCATCCCTCCACCCATGTAACCAATTACTCTGCCCATCCTTCCACCCATCTCCTCACTGAATCATTAATCCATTCACCAACTCACTCATCCATTTGTAAGTTCATCCTATCCACTAATCATTCACAAACCTATCCATACTTACCCACTCTCCACCTATCTACGCCTCTACCTATGCTCTGTTGATCATTTATTCATTCACTTTACCTTTCCCACTAATTAGCTCATCCATCTGTCCATTTACTCACAACCTATCCATAAATCCATCAATCCACTTACCTACCTAATGCACCCACCTGTTCATTTGTCCATGCACTTATCTATCCATCTGTCCATTGACATCCCCTATGCACCCTTTGCCCATCCACCTTCTAACCCATCTACCCATTTAATCATCCAATCACCTATCCATCCATCCATTTATTTATCAACTTATGCATCATTGATCCATAAACTGTCCACTTATTCATCCATCAGTCGTCAATCACTTATCCATCCTCCCATCTGTCCACTTATCTACGCCCACAACCCCATACACATCCACCCACATATGTATCTGCAGATATTTCTGCTCCAGTTTGAAGGGTTGGTCAGTAGTAAATGGAGAGAGGCTGCCTGAGGGTGGGAGAGTGACAGGAAAGTTGTAGTTTCCCTCCCATTACAATGGTGTGACCTCCCCCCAGCATGTCCCTCCTGGTTTGAAAGAATGAGACCACACAGTCAGTGGGTGGGCCCGTCTGGCCAGATGGTATTTTGGCTGCACAGCCTTTACACACACACACACACACACACACGTACGTCACTAGAATGCTGAACATGGACTGCGCCCCCACCCGCCATCCCCAATCCCAAATGTAGAGTAGCTAGGTTCCACACATAAATTAAAAAATAAGATAAAATAAAAAAGAGTTGGTCTCTGGGAGGGAGAGCTCATGCAGAGATGAAGGCAGAAGACCTTGGGAGCTAAGGCCAAGAAGGAGGAGAAATTCCTACCCCTTCCCTCAGGATTCCCACTCCCCTGGGACCTCTGCCCTAAGACAGTATAATTAACACCAGCCAAAAGGCCTACAGCCCCTTTAATGTCCAGTCTCTCAACCTATCCGATGTTGGATGTTGGCTCTGGCCCCCATCTTCCCATCACAGCCCAAGAGAATGGCATCTTGGGGGGTGGGAAGGGGAAGAAGTGCGTGAAGCCTGCAGGTCTTTAGCTGGTTTCTCCTGGCTCTAGGTCTGGGTCGGGAGAACCCACGCATTCCTTGCTGAGCCGCACAATTTCCTGGGACAGAACTTCCATGTCCTAAGAAACAAACAAGCCATCAGGGGCCACAGAAGGAGGCAAGCCATTCCCTTGCCAAAGTAGGTGTATCATCTATGATTTCCTTCTCACTCCATCAACTAATCAACACCCAGCTACACCTAAGCTGGTATAGGAAGGTACTTGGAGAAGCTCATGGAGTCCCTAGCAGTAATCTAGACCTGGAAAAGTTGCAAGCATGGGTAGGAGCCTCTGGTGCTACAGATACTATTACATGGTGCTGGTGGAGGATACAACCACCACCCTCACTACCTTCTCTTCTACTAAATGTGACCTTGCTTTTCAAAGACAGGAGCTGGATCCCACTCCTTTCTCACTCTCCTGGAGATGGGAAAACTACCTGGGTAGCAGGTTTGGCAAAGGGACATGTGGGTAGACGCATAGGGGGGATCTATGGTAGGCAAAAGTGGACAAGTGAAATGTCCAGAGGACAGATGGAGGACAACAGGCAGGCAGGCAAGCAGGTCATGGGGTGGGTAGGTAAAAGGAAAGGCAAGGGGGAACTAATGATAAGAGAGTGGCATCTCAGGAAATAGGTAGCAAGACATGGAGGAGATTCTGAGATAGGTAAATAATAGGGTAGGTAGATGGACAGACAGGTAAATGGTTGGGTGAATGTGTGTATGAATGAATAGATGGAAGGACTGAATTGATCATAAGTTGGCTAGAGGGGGAAAATAAGAACATGAAGGGGATAGGCAATGAGCAGCTAAGGGGGTGGTGTGTGGCTGGGTGGACAGATGAGTAGACTGGCAGGCACACTCACCTTATGCAAGTGCATATTCTTGGTGAGCTGCTCCTCCAGCATGTTCTGCAGCTTCTTGTTCATCTCTCGAAGGTTCTCATCGCCTGGCTTCACTAGGTCTCTCAGGACGCTGCCCAGCCCGCTGCGATCTGTGTGGCCTGCTGCCACAGATACATCTGCAAGGGCCCAAGCTAAGAACTAGTCCCTCGGCAAAGCCAGGAGAGCTAGGCAGAGCCAAGAAGAAAAGAAGGAAACAGAGCCAGGGAAGATGGGAGGGGGAGAAGCCATGTTATGTAGGGGGTGGAGGCTTTGACATGTGGAATCTAGCTCTTTCACTTACTAGCTCTGCGACCCTGAGAAATGAGGACAATAACTAACTCATGGAATTAGAAAAGTGCACATGATGGCATGTGAAGCACATAGCACACAGTAAACCCTCAGAGCATATCAGTTGGTATTATTCTGATTAATAAGGAAAGATAGGGAGCAAAGGAGGAGGTTTAAAAGAAAGAAGCAAACAAAATAAAGATGGGAAGGAGAGAGGAAAGAGGAGGGAGATGAGAGGGAGGGAAGGAGATAAGAATCCGAAAAGGGATACAGATCCAGAGAATAAAAGTTTACAGTGATAAGACAATATAGAAAGCAAGACAAGATGAAGGAGAGAGTGTACAAAGAGAAACAGGAAGAAGAGAAGAAAAAAAGAAGAAGATGATGAGACACAGGGAGAAGAAAAGAAAAAAGAGAAAGACACTTTAGAGAACAGAGTAGAGTTGACAGGGACAGAAAGGAGGGAAGAGGTGAGATAAAGGGACAAAACATCCCTGCTTTCTCCTCCATGGGTCACAGTCTTTTTTTTTTTTTTTTGAGAGAGAGTCTCACTTTGTCACCCTCAGTAGAGTGCCATGGCATCATAGCTCACAACAACCTCAAACTCTTGGGCTCAAGCGATTCTCTTGCCTCAGCCTCCTGAGTAGCTAGGACTACAGGCACATACCACAATGGCTGGCTATTTTTTTTTTTCAGAGACAGGCTGGTCTTGAACCTGTGAGCTCAGGTAATCCACCCGCCTCGGCCTCCAAGAGTGCTAGGATTATTGGCGTCAGCCACCACACCCGGCCCAGGTCACAGTCTTGTCAGTAGCTTCATTGAGTTCCAAGAGGAGAGAAGGTCAGAAACCACAGCATAGAACAATGGAGAGGGAGGGCCAGGTGAAGGCTAAAACAGGGCTGATAGCTGGGGATGGGGCACTGACCAATCCGGCTGTCCATGACGTAGGTCTCAATGATGGCACTCTTCCGGCAGAGGTCCTCTGCCATGGAAGCACTGCTTACTTCCAGGTGTTTCACCTGCAAGATGGCCCAGCCCACCTCAGACCTCTTGATGTACACGTTCACACATGAGGCGGGGCCCAGTCAGACCCCCCCACTTCAAGTAGGGACGAACAGGCAGGCAGACAGCACCTTCTCCTCCAGCATCCATTTCTCCTGCTGTGTCTCTGCCAGCCGCTGAAAGAGTTCAGCCACTTCCTCATCTGACAGTTCTGCTGGCCGAGGAGGCTGGGCCTGAGGGCTGCTGGATAAGGACTGCAGGAAAGAGAAGGGGAGAGGCCAGCCCCAGGCTCAATGCCACCCACCTCAGACAGCAGTCAGGAGCTGAGGGGGAGAACCAGGCTGTAGGTGGGTGAGAGAGTATGGGCTCTGCAGTGGTGTCTATGGGTCCATCTTAGTATCCTCAGAGACTCTGTATTCCCCTTTGCCAAAAGGGGGGTAGAGTAACCATATCAGAACTTCACAGAGAGGATTAAGGGAGATCCTATAGCAAATGAGATCTAATTTCCAGCTGATAGGAAAACTAGAATGAAGAGGAACAAGCAGCTTGGCGCCTGTGGCTCAACGGGCTAAGGTGCCAGCCACGTACACCTCAGCTGGCGGGTTCAAATCCAGCCCGGGCCCTCCAAACAACAATGATGGCTGCAACCAAAAAAAAAAAATGGCCAGGCGTTGTGGCGGGCGCCTATAGTCCCAGCTACTTGGGAGGCAGAGGCAGGAGACTTGCTTGAACCCAGGAATTGGAGGTTGCTGTGAGCTGTGATGCCACGGTACTCTATCCAGGGTGACAGCTTGAGGCTCTGTCTCAAATAAATAAATAAATAAATAAAGGAACAAGCTAAATGATATCACTAGGAAGCCAAGAGAAAAATCCAGATACTTCCAGCAGGTCAACTGGGATGGTTACTTCAAAAAGTTAGTCTTGGGGAAAACAGGGACCACATTAGATTCACGAGACTTAAGGGACAAAAAACAACCAGATGCAGCATATGCTCTGAAACTGGCATTTTGGGGCCAAGTTAGAGAAACCTGATTAAGGTCAAAGTATTAGATGACATGAAAATGTATCAAATTGGGAAGGTAGAGAGATCAGCTGAACAAAAACAGGTTACTCATAATCTCATTTAAGTCTAGAAAAGAGAGATTCGGAAGGGTATGAACTAAGCATTTATGATAGTGATCTCTGGATGGTGAAAATATAACTTCTTTTTTGGAGATGGAGTCTCTCTCTGTCACGCGAGGTAGAGTACAGTGGCATCAGCCTAGCTCACAGCAACTTCAAACTCTTGAGCATAAGCAATCCTCCTACCTCAGCCTCCCCAGTAGCTGGGACTACAGGTGATTGCCACAATGTCTGGCTATTTTTTCTATTTTTAGTAGAGACGGGGTCTCGCTCTTGCTCAGGCTGGTCTCCAACGCCTGAGTTCAAGCAATCCTCCTGCCTTGGCCTCCCAGAGTGCTAGAATCTCAGACATGAGCCACTGTACCCAGCTGAAAATGTGACTTTTTTGATATTTAAATGTAAAATTGTCGCTCACTTGTGGTTTCTAAAAAACAATCTACAATGCATACATACTATTTATGGCACAATAAAAATACATTATTTTCAAATTACTGGCTCATCCCCCTATGGCCACCTGAATCCAAGTTTGTGGCCTTCAGGAGAAGTTGACAAGAAAAATGTGTGTTGTGGGTCCAGAATAGGAGGAGGAGATAGATAGCAACAGGTAAACGAAAAAAGAGGGGGGAGGTCCTAGATTGGGGGTGCAAGAAGCTAGGGAACTGTAGGCTCTTTCTTGCTCCTTACCCTGGCTGGAGCAGACGAGCTCTCCTTCTCCCGTAAGATCTCCCGGTAGCTGAAAGAGGAGATGCTACTGCTGTCCCCTGTCTGGGTCCGGCTTGGTGAGTTCATCTCTGAGAGAACCAGCTCCTCAAGGCCTGGGCAGTGGAGGGAAGAGAAATCTGAGCTCCAGTCCCCCCAGGTCCCAGGGCAGCGACCAGCAGAAAGAGGCAGAAATAGATTTGACAGAGATGGAACGAAGCAGAGACACCCAGATATGGGGAAAGACAGGAGCATATAGCAGAACAGGGAGAGACAGAAATAGAAAAAGGAGCAACCTCTTGGGACAAATACAGACAACAAAAGAGACAAAATGGAAGAGGCTGGAGGAGGATATGGGTAAATTCACACCTAAGGGGTACAATGCACATTACCTAGGTGATAGGCACACTTATAATTTTGACTCAAACTGTACAAAAGCAATTTATGTAACCAAAATGTCTGTACCTCCATAATAGTCTGAAAAAAAAGAATAAATAAATAAAACAGAAGAGGATAAGGGAAAGATGGTGACATGGGTATACATGGGGTTCAAGTGGCAAAGACACTCAGACTTGGGGTTCAAAGAAGGGAAGATAGACAGCTAGAGAGGGCACAGGTGCACACTCATGTACAGAGAGAAAACCCTAGAGGGACAGAAAGCCAGAGATGACCAAGATGAACAGAGATCCGATGGAAAGACACAAGTCACCACAGGTACTGAGAGAAAAAAACGATGAAGGCAGACTCTAGTAACCACATACCTAAATCTAAATTTAATCTAATGGACAAGGTGAAAGTATGGTATATGATTCTAATCAATCCCAAGTAATCTGTGACAAAACAGAAACATGACTCCTCCTTTAAAAAGAGAGGTTACTGCAGGAGACTGAGTGCCTCAGAGAGAAATTGATTTGGTGAGCAATCCGTCTGTTTTGCCATCTCACTTTAAATACAGGCACTGAGCTTATGCTGCTGCTTTTATGGCTGCTTCTGGGTGACAGGGAGAGGGTTGACAACACACCCTAAGGATCTCCAGTAAGGGTGGGGTAGGCAAGTGGGGTTCCATGGGTACCCTGAGTGGGAGGACAAGGGAGCAAGTTTTCTCTGAATTTGAGATCTAAGAGATATACCAGAGCCATTACTGCATCTTAATTATTTAAATGTATTTATAGGCCATCCCTGGATAAAAAAATAAAAACTGAAGTAGGGCAGCGCCTATGGCTCAGTGGGCAGGGCACTGGCCCCATATACCGAGGGTAGCGGGTTCAAATCCAGCCCTAGTCAAACTGTAACAACAACAACAACAACAAAAAATAGCCGGACATCGTGGTAGGCGCCTGTAGTCCCAGCTACTTGGGAAGCCTGAGGCAAGAGAATAGCTTAAGCCCAGGAGTTGGAGATTGCTGTGAGCTGTGTGATGCCACGGCACTCTTACTGAGGGTGACAGAATTTGTCTATACAAAAAAAAAAAAAAAAAAAGCTGAGGCAACTCCAGTTTGTGTATGTGTGTCTTCTCCCTTAAGTGACAGAAATAATAGTTGGCTTAGTTGTATAATAAAAATACTGCAGCATTACTTTCTGTGTATGTCTGTCTCCCTAGCTCAATGGGTCCCCTGAAGGGCAGGGACATGGCAGGTTTCATATCAGGGACCTTGGACTTGAACATGGAGATTTATAGGATAAGAGAATGAATATAATAGATTTAGAAAAAACAAATGTGGTGTGGGAATGTATATGTAGTACATATAGTGAGGAGACAGAGACAGACTGAAGACAGAGAAAAAAGACACAGAAGTAGAGATATCAAGGGACATAGAGAATAAAAAAAAAGGGGAGAAGAAAAGGAGAGAATTAGAGAAAGAAAGCAAGGAGATAAAGATAAATACAGGGCGGCGCCTGTGACTCAAGGAGTAGGGCACCGGCCCCCATATACCGAGGTTGGCAGGTTCAAGCCCAGCCCCAGCCAAAACTGCAAAAAAAAATAAAAAAAAATAAAAAAATAAAGGCAAATACAGAAGACAGAACAAAATGAGACAGAGGCAGAGAGAGATAGAAACAGAGAAGAGACGTATCAAAAAGGATATACAAACGGAAAACCCAGACAATGTAGAGGAAAAATTAGAGGAGAGGCTTGGCGCCTGTGGCTCAACGGGCTAAGGCACCAGCCACGTACACCTGAGCTGGCGGGTTCGAATCCAGCCCCAGGGCCCCCCAAACAACAATGATCACTGCAACCAAAAAATGGCCAGGCATTGTGGCGAGCGCCTGTAGTCCCAGCTACTTGGGAGGCAGAGGCAGGAGACGCACTTGAGCCCAGGAATTGGAGGTTGCTGTGAGCTGTGATGCCACAGCACTTTACCCAGGGTGACAGCTTGAGGCTCTGTCTCAAAAAAATAAAATAAAATAAAATAAAAATCTTAAAAAAAAAAAAAAAGAAAGAAAAATTAGAGGAGAGACAGAGGGTGGCGCCTATAGCTCAGTGAGTAGGGCGCCAGCCCTATACTGAGGGTGGCGCGTTCGAACCAAATGGCAACAAAAATAGCTGGACGTTGTGGCAGGTGCCCGTAGTCCCAGTTACTCGAGAGGCTGAGGCAAGAGAATCACCTAAGCCCAAGACCTGGAGGTTGTTGTGAGCTGTGACGCCACGGCACTCTACCGAGGGCAACAAAGTAAGACACTGTCTCTCAAAAAAAAAAAAAAAATAGAGGAGAGACAGAAAAAGGTAAAAGACAGAATGAGTTCAAGAAGGACACAGCCAAGGTGCAGGAAGGTGGGGGAGGGATAGGAAGGCCTCTCAGCCCACAGGCCCAAGCCCTACCTCCTGCAGCCTCAACCTCCCCTGCCTGTCCTGACCCATCACCTGAGCGGCTCTTGCTGTTGGTAAGGATGTCCTGCAGCCGCTCCTGCAGCTTGTCTGCCCGTTTCCGCTCCAGATGCAACTGCCGCTTGAGATCCTTGAGCTGTGGGGGGACAAGAAGAAGATGAGGGCTGGGGCCTAACGAGCCCATAGGTGGAGGCCACAGGCCAGGAGAGGGCCATTCTTGGGTACCCTCATTTTACCGCAGCACTGCCCTTCTTCTCCAGGATCCGCTGCCCATCTACTGTGTCCTTCACCTCCTGTGGAAGAAAGAAAGCATGGCTGGCAGGTGCCACTTCCTTGCTCCCTGCCACAGCCCATTGGTGTGTCTGGGGCCATGGAGGGATGGCTTACCTGCTTCAGGATGCTGATGGTCTTCAGGTGGCAGTCCAGCTCCTCCTGGACCTGCTGGAGCTGATCCCGCACACCCTGTAGCTCCTCCTCCTTGCCCTGTAAAGCAGAGAATAGTTCAGGCCTCAGCTTGGGAAGCCTCTGTCCTCCCCCAAGGGCCTGTCACTGCTGGGAGAGAGGTACACCATCATGTGAGAAGCACCTTCAGCTGGGCAGCATGCTGCTCGCGACACTGCTTGAGGGCTTCCTCTTGTTCCTGCTGCTGCTGCTGCAGGGATTCCTACAAGACAAGTCCCAGTTCTAGTCATAGCACCCTCAGAAGATATCATGCCAAGCTAGGGCTGTGAGGGACTGCAGCAGGGGCCTATGGGTAGGCAGAAATGACCCTCCTGTGGGGCACGCCACGTGCCCTTAGGCAGTTTGCAGAATTGTCCTGTCTAGGGCTGCATGATTCAGATGGTTGGCCTAGATTTTCATTTATGTTTTATTTAGCAAAACATAACACAGCACTTACTTCATGCCAGGAATGTTCAAAGGACTTTACATATATTAACTCATTTTCTGTAATTCCCCATAATACCTAGGCAGTAGGCCTTATTGTCATTACCTTTCTACCGATGATGAAAATGGGCCACAGAAAACTGAGGTAATTTGCCTAAGGTCACATAGCTAGGAACTAGCCCAGCTAGGATTCAAACCCAGGCAAATAACTGGCTCCGATCTGTGTTCTTCACTGCTCTGTGGTACTGCCTCTCATGTATTGTCACAAATCTTCCAGAAAATGCAATTCAACTGTTGTTGCAGTTGTCATTGTTGTTTTAGCTGGCCCGGGCTGGGTTCAAACCCACCAGCCTCAGTGTATGTGGCCAGTGCCCTACCCCCCACCCCAATACAGGTTCTTGTTCAAATACTGTAATATACAGTATCTGTATATTACAATATTTTCCTGATATGAAATACAGTTTTAGGAGAAGAGATATCTATTCAAATTTTCAACAAAGGCAGGATGGCCCTAAACCCTAACAGTCTACCCTATCTTTTGGCTGTCCCCAGATCCATTGCAGAGGGCTAATGTTGAGCCAGGAGACTGTGAGGATACCCTCAAGTCCAGAACATCTCAGAAATTCCAGGCTTGACCACTCCTGCTCCCCTGGTTTGGTATGTGGGCCCTAACCAGCCTCTGTACCTCATTGACACCACTAACTCACCTCAGCTTCTTTCAAGCGCCGTTCAAACCAGCCCTTAGCTCCATCCATGGAGTGCACCTGAGCTTGAAGTTCTTCCACTGTCTGCTGGAGAGTCTCCAGATCTCGTGTTCGGGCCTGGAGGAAGGCAGACTATCATAGGCCAGGCAGGTAGAGCAGTGTGCATCTTATACATGCCACCCACTGCCCATCAGCAATGCCGTGGTGCTCAGGTTTTAGAGAAGGAAAGGCATCCTCATCTACCCACCTACCTTCTCCTCCCGGATTTGCCCACGGAGCTCCTCCTCCTGCCGCTTCTTGTCTTCGTGCAGCTCTCGGAGCTCACGCTCATAGCGAGCACGCACTCCCAGCACCTCCTTTTCATGCCGTAGTCGGACTGCTCCCAGCTCTTCCTTGTGCTGGGACTTCTCCTGCAGTGTCTCCATTGCCAACTCATCCAGCATGGCCTTCCGCTTCTCAGCACTCTGGGGGCCACGAGGGTGGCAGTCAATCTCCTCCCCTGGCACTATAAAAGGCCCACCACCCTCTCCCCATGCCCAAGGAACTAGCCAAACCCTACACCCTCATCCCCACCCAATTGGCTAAATCACTCTATCCTCATGGAATTGGTCACTTTCTTTCTCCTCCTGTTCTCATGGATTTGGCCAATAAACTGGTCAATCAGGGAACTAGTGAACTTTCCTTACCCTCTTGTCCCCATGTATTGAGCCATATTGTATTTCCTCATCCCCGTGGACAGAGCTAATCCCTAACCCCTGACACATGTACCCGACTCTTATGTTGCCCTACCTTCCGAGCCTCCTGTAGCTCCTGGGTCAATTGCTCCTTTTCTTGCCCTATTTCTTGAAGTTGTTCCAATAGCCGACTATTGGCCCGTAATGACTCCTAATGTAAGAATGAAGGGAATTAACTTTTCTTTTTGAGACAGGATCTCACTCTGTCATTCAAGGAAAGTGCAGTGGTGTTCTCAGAGCTCACTACAACCTCAAACTACAGGGTTCAAGTGACCCTCCTGCCTCAGCCTTCCAAATAGCTAGGACTACAGGCATATGCCACCATGCCCAGCTAGTTTTTATATTTGCAGAGACAGGGTCTTGCTCTTGTTCAGGGTGGTCTCAAATTCCTGGCTTCAATGATTATCAGCCTCCCAAAGTATTAGGATTACAAGCATAAACTATCATGCTCAGCCGGATGAATTTGATAAAGAGTCCCCAGTAGGCTCGGCGCCTGTGGCTCAACAGGCTAAGGCGGCAGCCACATACACCTGAGCTGCTGGGTTCAAATCCAGCCTGGACCCGCCAAACAACAATGATGGCTGCAACCAAAAAAAAAAAAATGGCTGGGCATTGTGGCGGGCGCCTGTAGTCCCAGCTACTTAGGAGGCAGAGGCAGGAGACTTGCTTGAGCCCAGGAATTGGAGGTTGCTGTGAACTGTGATGCCACAGCACTCTCTCCAGGGTGACAGCTTGAGGCTCTGTCACAAAAAAAAAAAAAAAAAGAGTCCCTAGTAGATGCCAGTCACCCAGGACCATCTGGTAGACCATCTTCCTTCACTCTGGTCAAGTGGGTATTATGATCTCAATTTCTGTATGAAAAATAAGGCAGAGACTGCTAGTTGCTCCCCAGTGGTCATTCTCCCCTACTTCCCTAGCAATAGAATTTGTAGTTAGTTAGGCACATGGTTGTCTAGCAGGCGTTTCCTTCCCCTCTTCCCTCACAGTTAAGTGTGGCCAAGTGATTAATTAGGTTATGCTCTTAAAGGAAAGGAGCATGCTATTTCCTGCCTCCTTTTCTCTTTCCTTCCAGATGGAATGCAAATATGATGGTAGGAGAGCTTTAGCAACCATTCTGGATGTTGAGATAGAGGTCTTGGGTTAAAGGTGGCAGAACAGCAAAGGAGAAGGAAACTTGGCCATTGCTGACTGGACACCATCATTCCATCTCTGAACAACTTACCTGGACTTTTACATGAGAGAGAACTAAACTAGTATCTTTTTTAGTCTACTATTAATCTGGTTTCTATTATATAATCAGAATGGATATCCTAACTAACTGAAGAGGCTTGGTCTCAAAGAAGTGAAATGACTTGTGCCAGGACACATATGTGCTAATAAATTAGGCAGCCAGACTGGAACCTAGGTCCTTTGATTCCAGCCTTCCCACTGCACCTTATGTGGGCCTCCACTAAATCAGTATTAGGGACCTAGGAGAAGACAGAACTTTCACCTGGAGCTGAGAGTTAAGATCATCTTTCTGTCCCATGAGGTCCTCGTATTCAGCCTGCCGCAGCTGCAACTCACTTGTCAGCCCAGTAGTCTGTTCCCGGAGCATATTTAGTTCTTGGGTCTTTGCTGTTTGTATCTAGAGAAAGTAGTAGTGATGGGAAGTGAAGGTAGAGGTCCTAGGGGCCAGGCACAGGGTGTTGGCCTCCCAGTTCCAGGGAGACAGGGAGGGCGGTGGCAAGGGAGCCAGGAAGAAAAAGAAAATTTCAGACATAAAATCCATGAGGGATGGCAGCGCCTATGGCTCAGTGAGTAGGGCGCCGGCCCCATATACTGAGGATGGTGGTTTCAAACCCGGCCCCAGCCAAAATGTAACAAAAAAATAGCCAGGCATTGTGGTGGGTACCTGTGGTCCCAGCTACTCAGGAGGCTGAGGCAGAAGAATTGCCTAAGCCCAAGACCTGGAGGTTGCTGTGAGCAGTGAGGCCACAGCACTCTACCGAGGGCAATAAAGTGAGACTCTGTCTCAAAAAAAATCAATGAAGGGGGCAGTGCCTATGGCTCAGTGGGTAGGGTGCCAGCCCCATATACCAAAAGTGGGGGGGGGGTTCAAACCTGGCCTCAGCCAACACTGCAACCAAAAAAAAAAAAAAATCAATGAGGGAAATGGGTAAATGTGGCATATTCATACAATGGAATACTACCTAATGATAAAAAGACAGACCCATGCTACATACGGCTAAACCTTACAAATATAATGCTGCCAGGAATGGATCGGTGCCTGTAGCTCAGCAGCTAGGGCACCAGCCATGTATACCAGAGCTGGCAGGTTTGAATTTAGCCCAGACATGCCAAACAATGACAACCACAACAAAAAAAGAGCTGGGCATTGTGGTGGGCGCCTGTAGTCCCAGTTACTTGGGAGGCCAAGGCAAGAAAATCGCTTAAGCCCAAGAGTTTGAGGTTGCTGTGAGCTGTGATGCCACAAGACTCTACTGAGGGTGACAGTTTGAGTCTCTGTCTCAAAAATAATAATAATAAGGGCGGCACCTGTGACTCAAAGGAGTAGGGCGCCAGCCCCATATACCAGAGGTGGCGGGTTCAAACCTGGCCTCGGCCTAATAATAATAATAATAATGCTGCCAGGAAGAAGCTAGAGACTAAAAAGTATCCAGTTCCATTTACATGAAGTTAAAGAACAAGCAAAATGAATCTATCAGACATCTGGGGAATAATGAGAGGAAAGGGGTAAAGGGGATAATCTAAGTTATAAAAATGTTCTATATCTTATAAGCCAGGCATGATAGCACACTACTCAGGAAGCGGAGGTTAGAAGATCGCTTGAACCCAGGAATTTGAGGTCGCAGTAAGCTGTGATGATGCCACTGCACTCTAGCCTGGGCAATAGAGTGATACCCTATCTCAAAAATTGTTATTATTATTTTTTTTTGAGACAGAGCCTCAAGCTGTCACCCTGGGTAGAGTGCCGTTGCATCACAGCTCACAGCAACCTCCAATTCCTGGGCTTAAGCAATTCTCTTGCCTCAGCCTCCCAAGTAGCTGGGATTACAGGCGCCTGACACAATGCCTGGCTATTTTTTGGTTGTAATTGTCATTGTTGTTAGGCAGGCCCAGGCTGGATTCAAACCCACCAGCTCTGGTGTATGTGGCTGGCACCTTAGCC
>CAUYON010182550.1:0-14974 GCA_963573935.1 Arctocebus calabarensis | reverse complement strand
TGACTTTTCCTCTTTCATTTTTACATGGATGGAGCTGGAACATGTTCTCCTTAGCAAAGTATCTCTAGAATGGAAGAAAAAGTATCCAATGTATACACCCCTAATATGAGACAAATTCTTTATCGTTCAAGTGAAGGCTACTACCCATTTATTGCACAGGAAGACGGGGAAAGGGGAGAGGGAGGGAAGGGGAGGGAGAGGGCGGGGGGAGATGAGACAAAGGGTGAGATCACATGTGTGGTACATATTCGAAGGGTCTGGAGAAAACTTCTAAATAATGATCAAAAATGTTTTCATATAGTAAACGAGAAAATATCATGAATGGTATGTCAATCAGGTTGATAAAATATCTCAGATTGCATGTGAAGCCCCCACCCTGTACCCCATGGTTGAACTAACGTACACAGCTATGATTCAATAAAAAAAAAAAAAGAGATAGAAGCTTGTGATGGTAGATTATATAGAGTCACAAAAACCTTTAGCAGGACTTTGACACATATGTGTCCACTAACCTTCTTGCTAGGGAATATAGGAAATGTAGCTATCTTTTGGGCCTAAGAAAAACGAACTGGGATGGCATTTATTTCTGCCACAGTGAAATCAAAGAGCATATTTTGAAGTGAGGGAAGGGTGTGAGGACGTGGGGGAATGGATCTGGGGTAAATTATCTGGTACAGCTGGGCCTCAGAATAAGGTGTTTCAAGTTCATTCCTTACATGAGTTTCTTGAAAATCTATCATTGGGAGATAAATATATTTTCTTTAAACCTATACTTAAGTTTCTTAGGTTTCAGGAATATTTATTTATCAGTTTTCTGTGATTATGATAATTTAATACATTAACTATGCAAACATTAACTTAATCCTTCTTTTAGTAAACATTTTGATATTTTCCGGGTTTCTCTAAGGCAAACCTATGAACATTATTATAATTTCTCCTCATATATAGATATAATTTCTCAAGGGTTTACTTTAGGAGTTGAATTACGGTGTCATAGAATATCTTTCACTTTGGGCAGAGAATTTTGGATCATTTCCTAAAGTTACTGTAACAAATTACTTTTCTTTTGAGACAGAGTCCAAACTGCCCTGCCCAGAGTGCCCTGATCTCAAAGCCTCATTCACAGCAACCAGCCACTTCAAACTCTTGGGCTGAAGTGATCCTCCTGACTCAGCTTCCTCTGTAGCTGGGACTACAGGGTCGATCATGACATCAGCTGATTTTTCTATTTTTAGTGGAGACGGGGGTCTGACTTTTGCTCAGGCTGGCCTTGAACTCCTGAAATCAAGTGATCCTTTTGCCTCAGCCACCAGGTTTATAGGCATGAGCTACTTTGTCCAGACTAAGAAATTACTTTCTATCAGCATTTCTTCTATAGCCTCACATATAGTATTATCAGACTTCTTAATATTTTCTATCTCGTGGGTGTAAAACTGTATTATGTGTGTTCACTGTGGTTTTGAAAAGCATTTTATGACAACTAATTACATTGACTATCTTTTCATGTCTCAGTTGGATAGGTGAATTTTCTTTGCTATGAAATGATTAACTTTTCCCTTCATTTTCTATTGAAGTAAATGTTTGTTTTTGATATGGTAAAATTCTTTGAGGTCTTTGGGGGCAAATATTTGTCTCCTGTTATTGTTGAAATATTTTCTTTAAATTTGTATATTGTTTATGGTGTCTTTTGATGAAAAGATGTCATAATGGCCTATCTTATGTTTCCTTTTAAAAGTTTAATTTTACTTTTAGCTTTAGCCCTAGACATTTTAATGGTATTTTACAATTATTCATAATTATCCTATTTTTATTAATATTACAAATGTTACTTAATGTTTAATTTCTGACTTTTGTGAATATTCAATTTATTTCTGTATAGTGATTTTAAATCTTGCTCTTGATTTAGAAAACTTGTTCATTTCTTTTTTCTTTTTCTTTTCTTTTTTTGAAGTTTTGGCCAGGGCCAGGTTTGAACTTGCCATCCCCAGTATATGGGGCCAGGGCCCTACCCCTTGAGCCACAGGCACCTCCCTTGTTCATTTCTTTCCTTAATTTCACCTGGTATTTTCTGTGGGCACTAAGGCCCACATCTCTCCAATCTGTCCCTGGAGCTAGATGCTTGAACACTGCATTTCCCAAAATTCCTTGACACCAGGTTCTGCTGAAGATCATTCCCAAGAGCTGAGAGATGAGGAGGGTGAGTAAGGTAGAAGCTACTGGGTGGCTGCCATAGGGAACTGTTGACTTTTTCTTTTTTTAAATTTCAGGTTAATGTGAGGGTACAAATGACCAAATCAAAATATTTGAAATTTTGGGGTAGAGTCCCTCAGAACTGTCGGCTTTCACAGTGGCAGCCACCGCATTAGAAGTGGGTATAGGCAGCTTATTTACATTATAGTAGCGGTAATGCCGGTTGCCATTGAAAACAAATGCTGGTTTCTGCAGAGATAGGTCAGAGCTGGGGACAAAGATGTGGGTTCAGAAGAGCACAGACTTCTGGTCTGGTAACCACAAAGGGTTTTCTTTTCTTCCATGTGTTGAGAGATTTAACATGACACATAATAGAATTTTAGCTTATATATTTCTCCCTGCATTTATCAAAATGATCATTTAGATTTTTTTCTTCGATGTCTTTTTGTGATGAATTACATTAATAAACATTTTGGTATTAAGCCAGCTCTAAAATTCTGGGTTAATCTCAAAATCTTCATCATATTGTTTGCTGAATTTTCTTTTAGGGTTTAGTATTCTTATCCACTTTTGTGTCAATATTACACTAACCTCATAAATAAGTTGTGGGATATTTCCCATATTCTATTTTTGGAAAATGTTATCATTTAGTTTTTAATATCTGTTACTTTACCAATAAAACCATCTAGGCATGGTGCATTTTTTTTTTTTTTGATACAGAGTCTCACTTGGTCACCCTTGGTAGAGTGCCATGGCGTTTTAGCTCACAGCAACTTCAAACTCTTGGGTTCGAGTGATCCTCTTGCCTCAGCCTCTCAAGTATCTAGAACTACAGGCACTCACAACAACACCTGGCTATTATTTAGAGATGAGATCTCACACTGGCTCAGGCTGCTCTCAAACCTGTGAGCTCAGACAATCCACCCACCTTGGCCTCCCAAGTGCTGGGATTACAGGCATGAGGCACTATGTCTGGCCTAGGCATGGTGTATTTATGTGTGGGAAAATTTTAACTTGCAGAGTTAAGTTCTTTAGTAGTTATAGCCTATTCAAAATATAGTAGACCATCTGTAAGCTTACCACCTAAAGAACTGGAAAAAAACTGATCAACATATGGAATGGTGAACATAAAAAACTAAGCCTACTGCACTGTTAAAGTACATGTGGTGCATGGCCGGCCTACGAAAATTAGGTCAATTTAAGGAGGTGGTCTATGTAGGGAGATAGTCAACTATGGAGATTTACTGTATTTATTTCTTTTTGAAGCACTTGAATTTTGCTAGCAATTTAAAAATTTTATCTAAGTTTTAAAATGAAGTTATATATTTTTTCATTATTCTACCTGGGTGGAAGCTATTAATGGGTTTTAACTGCCCCTATTTTTTTTTAAAGAAATAATGTACCTTGTACCAAATAATGTCTGAATAATGTACCTTGTACCCAATATGTATTATGTTTAAGAATGTTCTATATAGTCCCAAATTGTTGAAACACTATCACAGAGAAGAAGTGGCAGAAAGGCAGGGTTTTTTTTTTTTTCACTATAAGAAAAGACCTTTCTAATAGTGGTGGCAATTCAAATAAGGAAAGGACTACCTTAAAAGTAATAAGGTGGGGAGAAGAGGCAAGATGGCTGACTGAAGCCAGCTGTCAGCTGAGGCTCCTGTCCATTCTGCTCTAATGGCCAGAACCAACCCAATAAAGCAGAAGATTGGTAGCTGAGTTGAGACAGAGGATTGATAGGTTTGCATCACCCCTATTGAGGCAAGCTGGGACTCCAAGGAAACAAATTTCAGGTACAAAACCCATCCCAAAGAGAAGGGCATCCTTCCCCTCCCCACCCACCTCAAGAGAGCGGCTTTAGGAGAGTAATGAACAGATGACTTTTTGTTTCACCAAAAGGGAGAGAACACCTGAGGGCCAGGACTCCCCCCACAGAGAGATACCGCTGCAAGCCCAAGCAGTCTCTTGCCTGGGATAAAAGTTGAACTAATATTCTCCCAACCTTCCTGAACTCCCAATCCACCCTTTCCCCCTTTCCTGGCAGTCTGAAAGACTACCCCTGCAGAATATGGAGTGTCTGGCAGATTTTTGTTAGGGCAGGCATCTCACGGTCTGTAGCTGCACTGAAACTATAATTTTAATAGAGGTGGGGAGTCACAAGGGGAGAGAGACTTGCCCCATGTTGGAAAGAACATAGCATGGGACTCGCACCACTGACAACCAAGGACCCACTGGCACACCGGCTTTATGGTCCCCAGGGGGAACCACCCTCCAGTTCCCTGAATCCCTGCCTGGCTCCTGTGACCTGTGCACACCAGTATCCAAGACTGTGGCACCACCCTTGACAGTGGCAGTGCCAACCTTGACAGTGCTGGCAGCTCCACGGTCCCTCCCACAGGGGTCAAATTTGGGAGAGATACCTCCCCAATTTTGTGGGACACGAGGGAACCTGACCTGACCTGCAGTTTCCAGATGTGGAATGTGTCTAAAGCAGAGACATGGTCTCTGAGGGAGAGAACCACACTCCTCAATGTAACATCTGGCTGGATACAGATGCAGGTGGAACACTCCCCAGTTTCCAATGATCACCAGAGGGAATGAGGCCTGAACTCCTCCCACTTGTAGGTTGCACAGACAGATGGCCCAGTTGGGGAGGCATTGTCTCCTCTTTGACATAGGTGCAAATCCCTGGTGTACTTGAGTATTAGAAAGAGCTGGGCTTCAGCCCTGTGGCATAACCAGTGACTGGTTGCAATGGTAATGTAAAGTGGGAAAAGAGGCACCAACTCCCCTGGAATAATTCTTTTGCTGGGTGGGCCTTTGTGACTCCACGGGACAACCAGAGCAAGTCACACTTGAGCTTCCAGCGGACCCTTGCTATCCAGTTGCTGGAGACCTTTTGAACTCTCCCACTTGATCTTGTTTATGTTGACTAGGACAATTGATTTGGAACTCTTGATCTGGGCAGATTACCTGGGGACTCTCCAAGGTTATACTCTGGTTGTGCTGTAAAAGAAAGGTCTGATTCTTCTCTCCCAGTTTTTACCTGTTGAAGGGCAGAGTGTCTTAATTGTTTGTATTACTCCACAGCTGCAATTTCAACCCAAAGTCACTGATCCACTAGGATTGGTCAGAGTCTAGCTAAATACAAGACAGACCCACCTAGCCCCATCATGCCAAAAGGATCCTCAGAGTCTCAAGCTATAGTACTAAATGAGACCTTGGTAAAGCCATAGGGGGAAAGCCACAGTCACCAGTCCCAGCAATCTGGTAAAGGGCTAGTTAATTATATCTCCCGAAGCCCTCAATTTAATTCCACATTTCCAGCCTCTCTAAACAAACAGTGAAAAATAACTATGGGGTGGATCAGCAGAAAAACTCAGGCAATATGAATAACCAGAGTAGATCAACTCCCCAAGGGTACAACAAAGGAGATGCAACAGAAGATCCCATTCATAAACAAAAGGCTGAGATGTCAGAAATTGAGTTCAGAACTTCAATAGCAAATAAGATTAACAGAATTAAAGTAAAATTGGAATTAGAAGTTCAAAGAGTAATTCAAAAGTTGTCTCAAGAATTCAATGGATTTAAAGATAAAATTACCAAAGATTTTGACAAATTGAGGTAAGAATTTGCATCCCTCAAAGACCTGAGAAATACAGTAGAATCTTTCAGTAATTGGATAGAGCAGACGGAAGAACGGATCTCAGACATTGAAGACAAAGCTTTTGAATGCTCCCAAATGCTCAAAGATGAAGGGAGCTCCCCATGAAAAAGCTGTGGGACCACACCAAAAAAGTAAACATTTGCCTTCTTGGAATTCCTGAAGGTGATGAGAAAGGCACAGATGTTCTACTCCAAGAGATTTTAGAGGAAAACTTTCCAAACATGGGAAGAGATACTGAAATTCAGATAGCAGACAGTTTCAGAACCCCAGCATGACTCAATCCAAATAGAGCATCCCCTAGATACATTGTAATTAACTTTACCAAAGTTATTAAGCAGCCAGACATAAGAAAATCATAACCTACAAGGGGAAGAATATTAGAATGACTGCAGATCTCTCTGCTGAAAAATTTTAAGCCAGAAGAGGATGGTCATCAAACTTCAATAACCTAAAACAAAACAACTTTTAGCCCAGGATCCTTTATCCAGCTAACTCAGTTTCATTTATGACGGAGAAGTCAAATACTTTAATGACATTCACACATTGAAGTAATTTGCCATAACTAAATAAGCTCGTCAAGATATTCTCAGACCCATCCTCTGTAATGACCACCACAATGCTCTACAACCAAAGTAAACTCACTCAGCAATTATTGATCAAAACACAACTTCCACTGTGGTGAAAGGATTAAAAATGTCCACTGGCCTTTTGAAAAATTTGACACCCAAAATACTACCTGGATTATCAATACTCTTAATTAACATGAATGGCTTAAATTGTCTGCTAAAGAGGCACAGGTTGGCTGACTGGATACAAAAACTCAGGCCAGATATCTGCTGCATACAAGAAACTCATCTTATCTTAAAATATAAATATAGACCAAGGGTGAAGGGATGGACATCCATAATCCAGGAAAATGGAAAACAGAATAAAAGCAGGAGTTGCAATTTAATTTACAAATACATTAGGCTTCAAACCAACAAAATTATGGAAAGACAAGGATGGTCACTTCTTATTTGTTAAGGGAAACACTCAACATGATGAGATATCAATTATTAAAATTTATGCACCCAACCAAAAAGCTCCTCAATTTATAAGCAAGACCCTAAAAGACATGAACAATTTGATATCTTCTAGCACCATAATAGTCAGAGATTTTATCATCCCTTTGGTAGTGTTGGATACATTCTCCAAGAAGAAACTGAACAAAGAAATTTTGGACTCAAACTTCACCATACAACAATTGAATTTAATAGACATCTATAGAGCATTTCATCCTAATAAAATTAAATACACATTCTTCTCTTCAGCTCATGGAACATCCTCCAAAATTGATCATATATTAGGTCACAAGGCTAACCTCAGAAAATTTAAAAGAATTAAATTTTTTCCTTGTATTTTCTCAGATCATCACAGAATAAAAGTTGAACTCACAAAAAATGGGAATCGGCATACTCATGCAAAGACATGGCAACAAAATCATCCTATGCTGAAAGACAGCTGGGTTAAAGATGAGGTTAAGAAGGAAATTAACAAGTTTTTGGAACAGAATGATAATGAAGACACAAATTATCAGAACCTCTGGGATATTGCAAAGGCAGTCCTAAGAGGGAAATTTATAGGGCTACAAGCCTTTCTTAAGAGAATGGACAGAGAAGAGGAAGTCAGCAACTTAATGGGACATCTCAAGCAACTGGAAAAGGAAGAACACTTCAATCCCAAACCCAGCAGAAGAAAAGAAATAACCAAAATTAGAGCTGAATTAAATGAAATAAAAAACAAAAGAATTATTCAAAAGGTCAATGAATCAAAAAGTTGTTTTTTTGAAAAGTTTAACAAAATTGATAAACCCTTGGCCAGACTAACCAGAAATCGAAAGGAAAAACCCTAATTTAATCAATCAGAAATGACAAAGGCAAAATAACAATAGACACCTCAGAAATTCAAAAAGTTCTTAATGATTACTACAAAAAACTCTATTCTCAGAAATACGAAAATCTGAAAGAAATTGACCAATACTTGGAAGCACACCACCTTCCTAGACTTACCCAGAACATACCTATATCAAGCACTGAAATAACATCAACTATATAAAATCTACCAACAAAGAACAGTCTTGGACCAGATGGCTTCACATCAGAATTCTACCAAACCTCTAAAGAAGAACTAGTATGTATATTACATGACCTTTTCCAAAATATACAAAAAGAAGGAATACTTTCCAACACATTCCATGAAGCAAATTTACCCGGATCCCTAAACCAGGAAAAGACCCAACAAGAAAAGAAAATTATAGACCAATATCTTTAATGAATATAGAAGCAAAAATATTCAATAAGAATCAAGCAAACAAAATCTAGCATTACATCAAACAAATGATACACAATGACCAAGTTGGTTTTATCCCAAGGTCTCAAGGATAGTTCCATATACGTAAATCTATAAATATAATACATCACATAAACAAAATAAAAAACAAAGACCATATGATTCTTTTAATCAATGCAAAAAAAACTTTTGATAATATCCACCATCCTTTTATGATCAGAACACTTAAGAAAATAGGTATAGAAAGGACATTTCTTAAACTGATAGAGGCCATCTACAGCAAACCCACTGCCAATATCATATTGAATGGAGTTAAATTAAAATCATTTTTACTCAGATTTGGAACTAGGCAAGGTTGCCCATTGTCTCCACTGCTTTTTAACATTGTAATGGAAGTCTTATCCATCACAATCAGGCAAGAAAAGCCGATCAAGAGTATCCAAATAGTAACAGAGGAGATCAAACTTTCATTCTTTGCAAATGATATGATTGTATATCTCGAAAACCCCAGGGATTCAACTACAAAACTCCGAAGTGATCAAAGAATACAGCAGGGTCTCAGGTTACAAAATCAATACTCACAAATCTGTAGCCTTTACATATATCAGCAATTGTCAAGCTGGAAATTGTCAAGCTGGAAAAACAGTCAAGGACTCAATTCCTTTTACAGTAGTGCCAAAGAAGATGAAATATTTGAGAGTTTACCTAACAAAGGATGTGAAAGATCTCTATAAAGAGAACTATGAAACTGCAAAAAGAAATAGCTGAAAATGTTAATAAATGGAAAAACATACCATACTCATGGCTGGGAAGAATCAATATTGTTAAAATATCCATACCCAAAGCAATATATAATGTTAAGGCAAATCCTATTAAAGCACCACTGTCATACTTTAAAGATCTTGAGGAAATAATACTTTGTTTTGATATGGTTTGATATTGTTTTTTCTGATATGGAATCAGAAAAAAACCCTCAATTAGCCAAGACATTACTCAGAAATAAAAACAAAGCAGGAGGAATTATGCTACCAGACCTCAGACTATACTATAAATTTATAGTGATCAAAACAGCTTGGTACTGGCACAAAAACAGAGAGGTAGATGTATGGAACAGAATAGAGAACCAAGAGATGAACCCAGTTACTTGCTGTCATTTGATCTTTGATAAACCAATCAAAAACATAAATTGGGGAAAAGACTCCCTATTTAACAAATGGTGCTGGGTGAACTGGCTGGAGACCTGTAGAAGACTGAAACAGGACCCACACCTTTCAACATTAATAAAAATAGACTCACTGGATAAAAGATTTAAACTTAAGACATGAAAATATAAAATACTAGAAGAAAATGCAGGGAACACACTTGAAAAAATCAGACTGGGAGAATATTTTATGAGGAGTCTCCCCCCAGGCAATTGAAACAATACCAAAAATACATTACTGGCACCTGATCAAACTAAAAAGCTTCTGCACAGCCAAGAACACAGTAAGTAAAGCAAGCACACCATGCTCAGAAAGGGAGAAAATATTTGCAGACTATGTCTCTGACAAACGTTTAATAACCAGAATCCACAGAGAACCCAAATGTATTAGCAAGAAAGGAACAAGTGATCCCATCTCAGGGTGGGCAAGCGACTTAAAGAGAAACTTCTCTGAAGAAGATAGGCGCACAGCCTATAGACATATGAAAAAATGCTCGTCATCCTTAATCATCAGAAAAATGCAAATCAAAACTACTTTGAGATATCATCTAACTCCATTAAGGTTAGCACACATCACAAAATCCCTAAACCATAGATGTTGGCATGGATGTGGAAAAAAGGGAATACTTCTGCACTGCTGGTGGGAATGCAAATGAATATGCTGCTTTTGGAGATCACTTAGAGATCTAAACATAGTCCAGCCATTCGATCCTGCAAATTCCTTTACTAGGTATATATCCAAAAGACCAAAAAATCACTTTATAATAAATATATTTGAACCAGAATGTTTACTGAAGCCCAATTCACAATTGCTAAGTCATGCAAGAAGCCCAAGTGCCCATCAACCCATGAATGGATTAATAAATTGTGGTATATGTACACCATGGAATACTATGCAGCCTTAAAGAAAGATGGAGACTTTACCTCTTTCATGTTTATGTGGATGGAGCTGGAACACATTCTTCTTAGCAAAGTATCCCAAGAATGGAAGAAAAAGTATCCAATGTACTCAGCCCTACTATGAAACCAAAATATAAGCACCCACACTTCCATACGAAAGCTATAACCCAACTACAGCCCAAGATGAAGGCTGAAGTGGGGGGAAGGGAGGCGGGGTGGAGGGAGAGTAATTGGTGGGGCCACACCTATGGTGCATTTTACAAGGGTGCATGTTAAATCTACTAAGGGTAGAGTATAAATGTCTTAATACAATAACTAAGAAAATGTGGTGAAGGCTATGTTAACCAGTTTGATGAAAGTATTTCAAATTCTATATAAAACCAATACATTGTACCCCATAATTGCATTAATGTACACAGCTATGATTTAATAAAAAAAAGTAGTAAGTTTCATGTGGCTATGAAAAGGTTAATAATCAGGTGATTTTCAAGCTCAGAGGATGTTGCAGGGTTAAAAATACAAATTGGTAGCACTGGGGACCTCTACCCCTAACTCAATAAAAATAACTCCACACTTATGTATCCATATTTTATAAGAAAATATATATTCTTTACAATTTTACCACTGAATTACATTGACAATAGTGCTATAATGAATATTTAAACACTTGAAAGAGTATTTGAACTAGATGGTCTTTAAAGTCCTGTCAAACACCGTTTTATTAATAACTATAATGAAATTATAACACTATCTACAAGTAAACTGCTGGAGAAGTTTAAAAACTTTCCTTAATTCTCACCATAGCTCTGAAAGAAAGCATAATTATATCCATTTTACATAAAAGAGAATGGGAGATCAGAAAAATTCAGCACATTTACAAAGGCCTATGACATGTGGAAAGAGCTGGGTTCATAATCTTAGTTGCGATCAACTTCTACCATTATACAATATTATAAAATCATGGAGTTGTAAGTAATCTTAGGAATTTTTTTTTAAACCACTCTACTGTAGCTCTGCTGTTTGAAAATACATATAGCACCACCATCCAGCAATTGGCTGATCTGCATTTTAATATCTTCAAACTCGCTATCTTGTTCTTTGGTTATCTTATTCCATTTGGAGTAGCTCTAGCTATTAAGAAATCTGCCTTTTCATATGACTTAATTCAAAACCTAAGTGTGTTTTTATGTTCTCCTTTTGACAGTTTTTATATTTATACTGGGGAAATACAATATGCAGTGAAAACAAAAATATAGTATGGGTTTCTCTCATAGGATTATACCATTAAAAAACTCTTTTTTTTTTTTGTAGAGACAGAGTCTCACTTTATTGCCCTTGGGAGAGTGCTGTGGTGTCACAGCTCACAGCAACCTCCAACTCCTGGGCTTAGGCGATTCTCTTGCCTCAGCCTCCTGAGTAGCTGGGACCACAGGCCCTCACCACGCCTGGCTATTTTTTTGTTTTGCAGTTCAGCAAGGCTGGGTTTGAACCCGCCACCATCGGCATTAGGGGATGATGCCCTACTCGCTGAGCCACAGGCGTCGCCTCATTAAAAAACTCTTTGTCCAACATAAATGATAATCTAAAGCAAAAAAGCTAACACAAACACCTGTTACCATCTGTGCTATTCCATCAAACATGTTTGTATAATAAGAGACTATAATAACAAGCACAATTGTAGCTCAACAAATTAACAATCATCCTTTTTGGAGGATGGTTCAACTGGCAACCAAGTGAAAGGTCTAGGTCAGTAATCACTGAGAAACAGAGTGTAGGCAGAATTCCCAGTGCCTCCAGGACAGTTGATTAGGGAAGCAGATACACAGGTTATGTAGAAGTCTTGAGCCTGTCTCTAGGGTCAGGGGGAGATTCATAAGCTCTGGGCAGGGTCTCAGCTGCTAAGGTTGGGGCAAATCTATCAGTAGGGAACAAAGATGTCCCTAACATGGGTAGAAAAAGTCATCAGCAGTGCCTGAAAACAGAATAGTATGTGTTAAACTAAGAGAGATTTTTTACAGCAAGTGCTGAGGCAATCATTCATGGATGGTGGACTTTCAAGTCAGTTTTTAATTCCTGGGGCCAAGGCAGAATTTCATTCTCCTTGTACTGTCAGAAGCTAGCAGACATGGATGAATGAGAGTTGTCTGATCCCTGGATAGCAATTCATCTCAATATGTGGGTCAGTGACTTGAACCCAGGTAGAAAGTTACAAAACAATACTGTACCATGATCGAGCTCAGAGAGTGGTTTGAGATAGGTGGGTGTGTGTATACATATACATGAAATTAAACTTAATCGTCTTTATTAAGGGACTTTTAAATTTTTTTCCCATGACTTTATGATAGTAAGTTGCTATCATTCAGGAGACAGATTCTAGTTTTTAAGTCAATACGGTGTCTATGGCCTAAAATGGCAAATTTAACAAGTTACCTGCAGATAAAAATTTTCATAACATTAATAAGTTGTTACTTTATGTACAAAAAAATGTATACCTGCCATCTGAAATACAGTTGTGGATCTGAACATCATGTCCAAACATGCTTCCAACATTTGGCTTTGCAGTCTAATTGAAGACAATGAGTTGAATACAAGTAACATAATATTTTAGGGCAAGTTATAGTATTTATAAGAGTATATAATGAATCCTTAGTAAATGCAACTGTTTGCAAATGTACACACACAGGACTTCGGAAGATGAAACTGAAAGTTGCTGTTTCATCACTGTGATTATGTGATGCTGCTACGGGCAGTAAAAAGAGCTAAAGGCAATTCCTCCCATTCCCGTCTTAGATCTTATAGTCTTTAATTTAATGAGCTCCTAGCAATCTATAGAGTCTTCTGGGAAATGCTACTTCATTTTAATGGAAGGATACAAATGAAAAATAAGTGGAGTTAAAAATAGCTTTATTATATATGTGTATATAATATACACATGCACGCACACATACACGCAGAGAAATATCACATAACTCACCATCATCCAGCAGTTAATTTTGGACTGATACTTTTGTCCTATGTAAAGTTTCAGGTCTGGGTCATGAAAGGAAATGTTTCTCAACTTATATGAATTTCTTTTATAATTTTATCATTTTACTTTTATATCTTTTTTTTCGTAAAGAAGAGTCTCACTTTATCGCCCTCGGTAGAGTGCCATGGCATCACACAGCTCACAGCAACCTCCAACTCCTGGGCTTAGGGGATTCTCTTGCCTCAGTCTCCCAAGTAGCTGGGACCACAGGCGCCCGCCACAATGCCCTGCTATTTTTTTTGTTGCGGTTTAGCTGGGCCGGGTTTGAACCCACTACCCTCAGGATATCGGGCTGGCGCCCTACTCACTGAGCCACAGGCGCCGCCCTTTGCTTTTATATCTTAAAAAAATAAATAATAATATATATTCAAACTTCTGTCTCATTATAAACAGTATGTTGAATAACAGCAACTGGAAAAAAAAAACTGCCTAGATTATTGGAGAGCTCAGATAAAGCTTGTAAGTGGGAGTTGGGAAAGGATTGAAAAGCTGCCCTCACGTGCTCACACATTCTGCAGTGACCAAGACCAGGTTGGTTATCTTGACCTTGAATCGCATCTCCACCATGCCCCTGCTACATCACTTTAGGCACCCTCTGTGGTTGTGCTTATTCTATTATCAAGGAATCATACTTGCTTTTATTTAAAAAAAAAAAATGACAGCCCTGGGGAAAAAATACCAAGAAACCTAACAAAGTACCAATAATGCAATAGGATAAAGAAAGAAATCAGGATTTTTTACTCTGTTGTGTTCTCTCATACTCTGGACAAAGTTTCCCATAACTCAGAAGCTTCAGGGAAGAATCAGCTCACTTTCTAATGGACATTTAGTTATCAGCCTTCCCCTTAGTTTGGGGGGTTGATTGTGATGTTGCCATTGGTTGCCTACTTCTTGTAAACTTAAATTTTATGGAGAAAGGAAAAAAAACATACTCTCTTCCCCATCCTCTGTGATTGATTTCTGGAATATCAGACATGAGAGAGGCTGAGTGAAGCTGTGCCCACCGAGCTGTGCAGACATCTGCTTCAGAAAGGTTAGTGACTCCACAGCCGGCTCCCTGGGTGTCACTTGTGTACAGCAGTGCAAGGACAAAATACAGAAGAAGAAAAGAAAACGATTAATGTCGTTTGTGTTTCAGATTCCAGCCCAGTTTAATATTGTGTATTAATGATGCATTTTGGCAATAAGGCTATTTAATAATCATTAAGCAGAAATTGCTATTCCCCATTAACAGCAGACTCTGTTAGAACACATTGGGGGCTAATTTCTCATTAAATTCAACATAAATTAAACAACAGATTTTATGTGTATAGCTAAAGAGAAAAACCTTTTTATTTTATTTTCTACAGAAAATAAACATCTTTGGGGAACATTGGCCAAACCTTCAGGTTATAATTAGAGAACAAAACAGAACTTTTTTTTTTGATATTTAAAATTAACATTCAAAGAAAATGAAGGGTGTTCATTCCACCGTGGTGTCTTTTAAGAAAATTGCTTCTTCAAGGCAAGATTCAAATTTTTTTTTTATATTTTGCTGCTTTATACACAGGAATGATTTATTTTACATACTAGTCAATTGCAACATTAGCCCATAAAATTAAAAACACTTTTTAATATGTCTCAAAGGTAGAATGAATCTCATAATGATATGCCTTCA
>CAUYON010182549.1:0-34660 GCA_963573935.1 Arctocebus calabarensis | reverse complement strand
CAATGGGGAAAACTTAGGAATTTACACTTATAAAGATAATCTGTGGATGAACTAAAACTTAAAAAAAGTCAGCCAAAAATTATTAGGAGGAGGCAGGAGAAAGGCGAGTATAAGTAAGCAAACCCTCACCTCTCAAAGAGGGTAGCAATAAATGCCACTTACTGATGATACACGGAGAAAATATTTTAGAGTTGGGAAGTACAACCAATGTATCTAAAAATGGAAATGACTAAACATGGTTCCAGTGAAGAGTGAGGGTAGAGGTAGACCTAGATCTCTTCCACTAATGTTTGAAATTGGGTTTCATGTCCTATACAATCATAATAAAGAGGGGGTTGGCTGTAGAAATGTAGCTGTAGGTTTCCGCTCTTGTAAGAGTCATGGTTGTCACGCTTGAGTGTACATCCGTATCACCTACAGGGACTGTTGAGACAGACTGCTGGGCCCACCCCCAAGTTCCAGGTTCAGCTGGTCTGATGTGGGGCTTGAGACTCTGTACTGCTAACAAGCCCCCATCCCCAGGTGATGCTAATGTGTCTGGCTCAGGGATCAGGGTAAGGGTCGCTTCTGAAAACCCACCTATCTTTTTGGAATGGTTGCTCCTGTGAATGAGTGAAGGCGGCACTGGTGAAGGCAGATGTAATACCACTGGGTATTAAACCCATCATTGCTAATTTTGCTACTGCTATGAATCGTAATGTAAATATCTGATATGTAGGATGTATTTTCATTGTTACAAAGGGGTCACGACTCACAGGTTGAGAACTGCTGGTTTAGATTGTAAATAAGCAGCTATGGTATTTTACCAAGAGTAAAATTCCACTAACAATATATTACGTTGAAAGCAGAGTTAAGAGACGGCTACCAGTGGGAGGTACTTCATCCCTATTTATTTTGTAGTCACAAAAGAACCTGCACATATGTGCATTAATCTAATTCACTGTGTCATCTGTAAATTCAAATAAAATATTTGCTTGACTTAAAGAGATGAAAGGGATTTAAAGAAATAAGTTGTGTGTATACACAAAGTACAGAAAGTAGGCATCACCTTTGGATTATCCACTAATTCTCAAAAGGCTAGCACTATGTTTGACGTTTGTATTGGTGGACTTCAGTAAAGTTACCTGCTAGCAGATATTTTGTTTTACCCTATTTTCCCTACAAAAAGCTCAAAGTATTGAATTAGTGGCCGATATTGTGAAACAATACCCAATTAAAAGTGCTGTGTATGTGCCTGGACCTCAGCTTAGCATTAAATGAGATTGATTGTGCTACTGATTATATTACTAGAAGCTAGCATTACTAACTTTTGAACATAAGAGAATGGAGTCCTGAATATCACCACCAACACAACGTACCATTTTAATGTTACTTATTCTAGGCTTTTCCCTTTAATGTGTAGGTGTGCACTTTTTAAATAGTTAGCATATATTTTTAATTTTCATTTTTAAAACTTATTTTTTCAGTAATTCATCTTATTGACCATGTGGGTTGCTTACTACCAATATTCTGCTAATACAAAGAGTATCACAAGGAGAATTTTTATTAATGTAATTTTTCCTCCTCTTTTTGATTCATTTCCTTTGGACAAATTCTTAGACGAAAGTTTTATAGCTTCTGACACATAGAACTTAATCCACATTGTGGAATTCTATTCATTTAGGTGTATTCCTTCTTCATCTGCATAATCTATATTAACTTTTAAAAAGCCCAAGTAGACATTGTCATTGTATAATGACAATACTAAAGCACTAGCTCATTCCCTCGACAAGTGTTTATTAAGAATCTATTCCTCTCTAGTCCCTGCTCTGGGTCTTCATGGAGTGTACAGCATTAAAATCACAAGCCTTATAATTTTGCTCAACAATGCTCTTGAAAATGTGTTTGTATCTCACTCCTTTTCTATAAAGTATGCTGTGAGCAGGACTCACAGGAAACTGGACACATATGGTCCCTTATTAACTAGTAATTCATTCTGGGAGCAGAGACTGATCTGGAGGAAGATTTCAAGGAGTCTAAAACTAGCTCAAAAATAATTAAATCACTCAAATTACTTTGGGGGTTTGATATATAATAGAGGTGGCATCTGAATTAGTGAGGCCAAGGTGGATTATTCATAAAGATTAGAAGAAAAAGATAAAGGCAGGTTCTTTCCTTACTCTTCACACCAAATAGAATTTAGAACTTAAAAAAAAATGCATATGCACAAAATACAACTAGAAAACAACTGGATGAAGACACAGATGACTATTTTAATAGGTTTTTTTTTGGCCAGGCACAGTGGCTTATGCCTGAATTACTAGCACTTAGGGAGGCCAGTGGGGGAAGGTCGCTTGAGGACATAAGTTTGAGACTAGCCTAAACAAGAGGGAGACCCTCTCTCTACAGAAAAACAGAGAAATTAGCTGGCAAGCACCTGCAGTCTCAGCTACTAAAGAGGCTGAGGAAGGAGGATTGCTTGAGCCCAGAGGTTTGAGGTTGCAGTGAGCTGTGATGATGCCACTGCACTCTAGCCCAGGCAACAAAGAGAGACCCTCTCTCAGGGTGGTGGTGGTGATGGTGGTTGGGGTTCAAGTAGGGGATTCTAAGAAGTAGCAAAATACAAGTCGTGTACTTTTCGTGTCCATGAGAATATAATAATCCTATATGGTATGTGAAATAATGTTTAAAAAATAACAAAAAGAAATATAGGTAACATGTACAACAAAGGGCTGCCATCCATACAGTGTGAGGAATTCTCACAAATAAGGAAAACTTTCAGTGAAAACTAACAAAGGATATAAATATGAATTAAGCATATAAAAAATTACTTAACTTACACATCTTTAAATACAAACAATAAAATATTATTCTCCCACTAAATTAATAGAGATTAAAATATTGATAATGGACAAGCAAGGTCGAGGAATGCCAGGAGAAAAAGATTATCATGTACTGTAAAAAAACATAAAATGGATACATCTAGCTGGGAGGCAATTTAGTAATCACTGTCAAAATTTTACATGTACATAATCATTCTCACAATTTGGAAACAAGTACACATATACATTATATATATTTATATTTATTTATATACCCAAAAAGGTACACACACAGAGTAAGCTATGCCTCTTTTGCCTGAGGCCCAGGTTTACCAACTTCAATTTACTGATTATACAGACTCATTCTCCCAGAAAACACTGGTGGGTTGAATTACTTACAAAGAATAGATGTTCTCATCCTCACTGATCTCACCCCCTTCCTCAAACAATATTACATCATGTCACTTAGGCCCTAATAGTGTATCTTTTATTGTTTTCTAATGATTTCATAGGTAAGAGTCTTTTAAAAAACTTGAGACATCTATTGTTGTTTCTATTTTGACTTATGCAGTACTGTACACACTACATACATATCTAGTGAATGATTTGCACACTAGCAGTTGTTCAAAAATCTCATTGATTTAAAACAATTTATAGGATCCATATTTATAAACCACACATAGAAAGACTGTGGATTTAATCTCTTTACCACACCTCTAGTCTAGAAGGGCTCCAGGGGCATCCAACCTGCAGTCTGCATGCTGAATGCAGATTAGGAGGGATTTTTTGAATACCTGTGGAGGAGGATAGCATGAAAATTATGTATAAACATTTGTTTTTCTTTTGCCCATCAGCTTTCAATAGTGTTTGCGTGTTTAATGTGTGGCCCAAGACAACTCTTTTTCCAATGTGGCACAGAGAAGCCAAAAGGTTTGGCAACCCCTGGCTGGATTTTTTTAAAAGAGATCATCAGGTTGTTTAGCCTAAAAAGGTTAATTTCATTACCATGAAAGCATATAGATAGTATGGTTTTCTAATATTTGTTTGTACATCTGCTTAATGGTGACACAGTTCCATGGGGTAAGACGTCTAATTTTCAGAGCATTTGTCCAAAGCTTGAGTGAAATCCCAAGATAAGTATTTTCTGTGTTATGTTGGAAAAGTCAATTTATATCTCTGGATCTCTCTTCTCTCATCTATAAAATGAGGATAAAAACATTGCATAGGCTTATCATAAGGATGAAATAAACTGATATCTCTGAAAGTACCCCACATTCAACAAATGGCAAATGAATGAATGGGTAAGTTCTAGATAGGTGATTTGATACAATTATAAATCACTTGCTTTTTCATTTGTCATTAGAACTATTGGCAGTGATAAAAAAGATATACCTTAAACCAGTGGTTGCCACACTTTACCATGAACCAGAATTTCCTTTTAAAAACAGGGATTGCTGGGACTCACTCCCTGAGAGTTTATATTTCCAATCAAGTTCCCGGGCAATGCAGACCTTACTGGCAGGGACCAAGTTTTGAGAACCACTGCCTTAAACATTCAGTAACGTGGGACTACTTTTGGACCACAACTTCTTTTTAGCCTAAGAGAGAGTGTTAGGCTCTGAGGTTTCAGGTGTGACCTTGGATTTGTTAGAGGTTTCTGAGAAACATCTCAAGAAGATATGTTCAATAACGAAGAAAATGCCTTGAAAGCTATGTCAACCAGTTCAAATAAAATATTTCACATTGTATATAAAACCAGCACATTGTATCCCATGATTGCATTTATGTACACAACCATGATTTAATTAAAAAAAAAAGATGTGTTAAGATGCCATCTTTAGTTTTATAGGGAACCAGAACACTGCATAAGGCTCGCTCTTGGAGGATTTCTTTTCTTATCAGGTTTCCTATTTACTTTTCCAGGCTAGCAGGTGCCCAGAACATCACCGGAAGGAGCTCAAGGTGTTCCTTTATTTCCATGCTTGGGAGGCCTCAGCAGGGCTCTAAGAGGGGTGCCCTCCAGCCCCCCATCCTCACCTCTACCATGCTTTGCTTGCTTGCCTTATACTGGAAATGTCAGCCAGGAAATGAGCTTTGCTTCCTCTACAGATTTAGGGTTTAGCATTCTCTTCGACCTCATTAGCAACAGGGTGAAGATGGATTACAAATTCTTTAAGGGGCAAAAGGAGGCACCTTTATCTTGCCTGCAGCAATTTCCCAAGCAAACTCGTATTTGAGTCTTAACTCTTTGATTCCCAAGCCAGGCCCCTCTGAGTCTGGGTGACACAGAAACTGGGGTCTTGGGTTCTTAATTATTCATGCGCTCATCATATCTGTTATATGAATGAAAACCCCAGAATTAGCCAAAAAACTAATTAATTAGCTGTCCAGGAAGTATCGGTATTTGATAACCTCTGGGAGAAAGCAGTAGATTGTGACTAAGAGCACAGACCTTGGGGTAAGACAGACTTGGGTTTAAACTTCAGCTCTGAAATACGTTAGCTATTGGACCCAGCACAAGTAGTTTAACTTCCTTGAACCCCTGGCTTCCTCGCTGAGTAAAAACATGTTACTCACTTCAGAGCACTGAAAGGTTTAAAGGGGCATTATACTTTAAGGATTTATTATAGTTCCCGACACCGAGTAAAGCTCTTATTTCTGGCAATTGTTAGTAGTAATAACAGTAATAATAGTGGTTTTATACTCACAAGACACTATATTTCTAACTTATAGAAAGGTACCTCTGAAAGAAAATGTGCTAATTTCATAAGCCCTATAAGACATCCATTTACAGCAGTCCTAACCCAGACCACATAGGTAGCTCAGTACCGTGACTGCATATGGAAGGTTCTCTTAATTGCAGGGTGAATAAAAGCAACATATCAATGTTCTGCTAAAAAATCTTACACTATAACTTTAAAAGAATTGATCACACGTAGTTATAGCTCTCTGCTGCCATTTTGGCCTCCTGGCACAAACTGCTACTTGAAAAGCCCTTGCTCTAGGACTGATGGGTTCATGAAAGAAATCCAGGGACAGAAAGACGCCCAACACACCAGCACAACTCAGCTGAGCAACAGTCACTCCAAGGAGACAGACACAGAATCTTTTTGGTAGAAACTGTTTGGTGTTACACTAGGCTTTTCATTTGCTACTTGATCTTCAACCTTCCATTTGACTTGTCATCTCATTCAGAAATTAGAAAAAGATCTGTTTCTGCAAGCTGTCTACACAGACAGCCTCAACACTATAAGTTTTGTTCATCAGCTACAGGAGGAAGAAATAAAAAGATCTCACATGTCATGGCTCTGCCAGGCAATCCAAAACCAAAGTAAATGTTAAGAAATTTTAGTTCTCGTGAAAATTGTAAGCAAAGACTAGTTAGAGGGATAACTGCTTGATGCTAAGGAAGATAACTGCTCAGTTAACAAATCCATAAAATATTTAGTGCAACTAAAATAACTGTTTTGGGGGTTTTTTTTGCAGTTTTTGGCCGGGGCTGGGCTTGAACCCGCCACCTCTGGCATATGGGGCTGGTGCCCCACTCCTTTGAGCCATAGGTGCTGCCCTAGAATAACTTTTTTTAAAATAAAAAACTCTAAAATACATGAAAATATTGATCCTTACTCTGCTTACAATCAATGCTTCTCATAAAGGCAGACTCAGAACAACCCAGTTTCTTTGGATACAAATAGCTCTTCATTTGCTAAAAGCCCACTTGAATCCTAATTCTTTCTAAACACAAAGAACAGGTGAGGGACAATAAAAACAGTAGCAAACACTGGAATAGGAGTTGGAATGAGGTAGAAGCAAGCAACCCCATCCCTTCTAATAGGCAGAAATATTCATGGAGGAATATGAAACTTCTGAGCAAGAAGGGTCTCTGGACAAATCACATTTCCTAGAGGTAAGTGGAGCCCTAGAGGAACAAATGATAAGACAAGAAAACAGCAGGGGAAGAAAACTAAGCAAGGGTCCTATCTAGTTCATAAGCATTTTCCTGAAAATTCATGGAGTAGGACACAGTGGTGCTGAGACAATACAAATAATAGCTAACATATCTACTATTTATATATTTCAAGTTAATTGAAACCACAGTGATGACCTCATTTATTCACTTACTAGGTACAAGTCACTATACGAAGGAAAGGCAAATAGATAATACTATACCCTGAATTTTAAAAAAAAATACTATCTAGTAGGGAAGAGAAGACAATGTGCACAAATATATAGAATGTGCGTAGCAGAATGCATAGTAAACATCTAACAAATCTAGGCTAATTAATTATTGAGCTTAGATGGTAGCTAAAGGTTCTGGTTTTAAGAAAACACTAAATGGATGAGGGGTTACAAATTGGAGGGGGCAGTTGGAAGGAACAGCAGAGGAGATAGAAATGTAGTTTTCAATGGATGTAGTCATGACCAGCTCTTCACTACACCCTGTGCAGGGAACATGGGGTCTTCTCGCCCTTGACATGTTGCAAATGGGGGGAGCTAGGACAGATATTAAGGAATGTATAGAAGCTGTTCCAAATCGTCTCAGGGTCAAGAAGGAAGTCCCAGAGGTTACTCAGGGCGATCCTCTCCATCCTCCTTCTCTGGAAAAGAGACGTAGAAATGTAACAAAGAGAACTCATAAACTTCAGTTAGAAATGTAAGAAAGAGAGACTCTCAAACTCAGGCTCTAATAGCTGTAAGCAAAGCAGCAGCTGTGGAGAGCTGCAGAAGCAACTGTTGCCGAGGTAAAAGGGACTGAAGGTTGAGGGTGCAGGGAGGGAGTCTGGTCAGTGATCAAGAAGGAAAAGGGCTCATAGCTCAGTGAGTAGGGCGCCGGCCACGTACACCCAGGTTAGCGGGTTTTCTTCGGACAACAATGACAACTGCAACAACAACAACAAAATAACCAGGTGTTGTGGCGGGCGCCTGTAGTCCCAGCTACTTGGGAGGCTGAGGCAAGAAAATCACTTAAGCCAAGAGCTGGAGGTTGCTGTGAGCTGCGACGCCATGGCACTCTTCCAAGGGTGACATAGTGAGACTGTGTCTCAAAAAAAAAGAACTGGGCTCCGGGGGTCTTTATAGTAGTAGCAGCCCTCGCTTGCTCACCAGCTGGACCGAGATGAGGATGCTGCTGCCACCTTTGAGTTCCTGGTGCTCTTTGATACTCCCCAGGGCCACTGACCTAGCTGTGTTCCAAGAGAAAACGATTTGGCTCCAATTACTGAAGCTGCTTTAGTTTCATCAAGAAAATCCCCTAAGTCGACTTTTATGAAACCAAACAATGCCATTCAAAGGGCACAATCATGTTCCCTCAAATGATTTTCTTTTAGAAACAACTGGAATTTAAACAATGACAGAGTCCAGGCTTACTTCTTTTAGTTCAGTCAAAAACCTCCAGTTCAATGCTTTCAACAGTTAACAGGACTGCACACATTTGAATATAAAAGATCCATTTATGGACGCAGACTGAGAAAGTTTTTCTTCTGGAGCAATCACTCAGAAAAATAAAACAATGAGGGAGAAAGTCCTTGGGTCCCCTTCCTTCATAATTCCCCACCCCCAAATCTGCCAATAACCAGCAAATAACCCCCCAGATGCATGCTAATGGCAGTCACCCAGAACGTACATCTGCTGTGTTTATGAGACTTGCTTTGACATAGAACTGCCAAATATAGAATTATTCACTTCAGTGCTGTCACAGACTGCTCCTTCCAAGGGCAGGAGCATTTGGGAAGTTCCCCATTTGAAGAAGAAAAATAAATTGATTTGCATGTTTTAATCTAGGTTCTCTTAAGAAAACAGGCAAAAAACTATAGACCTGATCACACGGTTAAGTTCTTTTCGGAAACTTATTGCCTTGAGACTATACAGCAAGGTAAGGAAGGAGGAGCTGCCTACAATTCAGGCTTCAGAAGAATCAAGATGAGTCAGTTATAAGGAATGTAAAGAGAACTAGGACAGTCAAGCCACCAGGGCCCCACAGGACAGTTCAGCAAGCACTGGGGACAGAAAGGTACATCCTCATTATTTTTCAAACTGCTTTCTAACAATGATTATAAAATAAAAACTCAGGTAACAATGAATGCATTAAAGACATCCAAAGATAATATTTAACATGGAAATAAAAATCAGCCCTTTAAATGGATAGGTGAACGGTGGCAATTTATTTCTCATGTTCATTTGAATTCTGAATTAAACTAAAAAACAGAGTCTGAGTTTAAAATTCTCTCACTTCTGATAATAAAGTCCTCATTGAAGCCTTGACTTTGGATTTCACTTACCCACACAAACACAGATGCTAGTTCTGAAAAGACTGTGGGGCTGGCTAAAGACTAATGCAGATCTTCGGACTCCACCCTAACTGCAGCCCTTAGCTGTCAGGTTAGGGAAAGCTGTGTAAGTGTGGCCCAGGAAACTGGAGTGTCTGACAAATACTGATAAGCGGAGGGCCCCGTGAGAGAGGTGAGAACTTCCTATGACGTTCTTACGGAATAACTCTGACGTCTGTCTTTGGAATGCTGCTTTAACTTTTTTAATGCATATTTCTTCCCTTCCTACTTTCATTCCCTAAAGAAGAGAGGGTGGGATTCTTAGCAAGTATAAAATGTAAGTGTATAAGCCTTTCACTTTTCCATCTTGGTTGACATTTCTAGGACTTGGAGACGGCAGATCCTGTGCTGTGCTATGTAAATGTGCACAGTGCAGCTAAATCACACTGGTATTCAACCCTATGATTCCTTTTTTTGTTGTTGTTTTTGGCCGTGGCTGGGTTTGAATCCGCCACCTCTGGCATATGGGGCCAGCGCCCTACTCCTTTGAGCCACAGGCGCTGCCCCAAATCTACGATTTCTTTAGTCCATGGTTTACCCATAATTCTTCCAATATGCGCTATAATAAGTCAAGAATTGGATAACTTTCAATTAAAATCGCCTCCTTAAGAGTTTCCTTGATGACGCTTGCCCAGCATCTCTCTCTGGATTCTCCTACCATGTACTGTCTCTGGGATTTCTTGAGACACAATCTTCCTTTTGTCATTAATTATGTTGACTGATTAATACACACAGACCTCCCTGGCATGAGGAATTTGTCTGTTTTGAAGGTGCTGGGCACAACTAAGACCTTTGGCCCACTGTCCCCAGCTGAGCACAATATGACAGGTCACATCTCTCATTCTATTTCCCCATGTGCTTTGCTTGTTCTGAGGAGAGGGGAGGTCAGGAACATTCAGCTGCAAGAACACAAAGATCACAGGGGCAATTTTTAGAATGAAGACCAACTCTAAAATAAACATTGCTCTCAGAAACCTACTGTTTGACCCCACTAAACTTTGCACTTGGCTGTTCAGGATTCCCCAGGGAGATCCCGGCCAGTGTGTCTCTCCCAGTACAGGTCAGCGGGCAGGGCCAGCCGAGCCACGTGCATCCTGATCATTAGCTTAGCCAGTGGCCAGGCACGGAATGGCTGTGCTTGGCTTAAGCATCTCCACCCCCATGTGCAGCCCATGATGTCATGAAGGCAGCCTCGTCTCCTGCAGGGCATTGTACGCCAGCGCCCGTAATCTAGTAAACAGCCTGGTTTTCAGTTCCGTCCCACCTTCTACAGTACAATCAGCTAGACTCGATCACTGGATACTTTGTGAATTGTGTATTGTTCCATGATGGAGAGAATAAAGCACTAGGGGTTTCAACCATCCCCCCTCCCCAAAGGCGGATGACACATTTGCTGCAAGAAATGTGAGAGGAGTTGAGAAACCCTTAAGTCTGAGACTTCACACTTTTCAAATAACTCAGTGGTTCTCCAGGAATTATATAGTTGTCTTTAAAAGCACAAGATGGATTACATTTTTGCTTACTTGAAACACTGTTCTCAGTAGTAAACTGCTTCCATCACCTCACACACACACAGATACTATCTTCAAACTCAACAGAATATCAAATTTGACATTGTCCAGTAAGTCCTTAATGAAAAAGAACCAGAACCAACATTAGTTTTTAACAACGCTTTGCAAATAAACCACAGTTGAGAACCGCAGTCAGAAAACGCTTTGCCGCCATTTCTTTTGCAAATCCCAGAAATAAAGAACATTGAACATAAAAATAGCTCTTGCCCCAGTTCTTCTTGGCTCTTGCTTAGATACGGATTAAGAGAAAGAACTGCAAAGCAAGTTGTGTTTAGTGTGAATTCTTTGATTTTATGCTATTTTAAAAGAGACTCCCTCCTCTAAAATGTGGTTGTATTAAAAAAATAGCAAGTTTGGAATATAAGTATACATTATGCTATGGATTTTAAATTAAAAAAACCTTGCTTTTATATTAAATTATTTAAAATATTGATGGTTTTGTATTTTCCAAAGATAGAATTACACACTTGATATTTCTGTTAAAGAAATAGCTCTGAGTCTGGCCAGGTGATTCGCCCCTGAAAACCCATCACTTTGGGAGGCTGAGGAGGTAGGATCCTTTGAGGACAGGAGTTTGGGATCAGCCTGGACGACCTAGTGAGATGGATCCACACCCAAGATTCTTGAGCAAATGGACTCACTGTGGTTAAGTTTCTGTTTGGTTTTATACATTTCAGAGAGATAGGAATTTACAGGTAAGGCATAAGTCAATATATGGAAGGCATACATTGGCTTGGCCTAAAAAGGCAGGGCATCCCCAACTGGGAGTTTACAAGTCATAGGTGGGTTTAGGGATTCTTTAGTTGACGACTGGCTGAAAGAGTTAGGCGTTGTCTAAATTTTAGACTCTAAAAGATTAAGAACCAGTGTAAAGGAATGCTTGGGTTATGATAAAGACCTTCTATCTTTCATGTGATGCTATTACAGAGTCAGACTGAGAAGTAAACCACATTATACAGGGTTAACCATCTCTGTTCAGTGATCATTTGGAGGTGTGACTCACTAGGTCCCTTTAAAAGGGACTTTGCGCAAGAGAAAATGATCAGAGTCCAGTCCTCACCCCCAACTGGAGAGGCTGTGGTGAGAGGGTCACTTGAGCCCAGGAGTTCACATTTACAGCGAGCTATGATTGCACCACTGCACTCTAGCCCAGGCAATGGAGTGAGACCCTGTCTCTTTAAAAAAAAAAAAAAAGCCCTGACTCTAACAGTCTTCATAATTTATTTTAGAACTGTAAGATCTTATGTTTTCTGGCTTAATTTAAGAACAGATTACAAATTTATCAAGACTATTTATAGAATATAATTTAGCTACTTAAAAAATGGCACATAGGAAAAAAAGACTAGAAGGAAATCTGCTATCTTGTTAACATATGTTTAATCCCGAGTGTTGGGACTACTCATGATTGCTGTTTTTTCTTTTTATAATCTTTATTTTTTTATAATTTTTAAGAATTTATAGAACAAATGAAAACTGCTCCTTCCAAAATGTTAAAAGAAAAAAAACAACAACCCAGAAAGCCCATCAATGTGTCAAAACTTTTATTTTCTTCTTAAAGACATTAAAAGGGAAGAAATGATAAATTATCTTTTTAACCCGTGTTTGGCTTTTGTGCTACTGTCTTGAACAGGAGCCCAGAGGCCTTTATTGGCACAATTAGTCCTTCCAGGGTTGATCCTGCCCATGAGTCCGTGGAGTAGAGCCTGGGAACTGGGCAAGGCTCTTTCCTATGGCTTTCTTGCTTTTGGTCACTGAGAGGTATTTGAAGCCAAGGCTAATTCAGAAAACGTTGCTCCATTTGAGGAAAAAGACACACTGGCAAACAACTGAAGGCTCCAACTTCTAACCGGCTCACAAAAGGCCATGGAATGCTCACTCACCAACACTGTAATCATATAATTTTTCTCTGTTTGCAGAACACTGCTATACTTTAAGACCACCCCCCTCCCTCCCAAACTCCTTTCCTCAATGTGCCTAACTGTAATCAGTTCCATCTTGCCCTCTGACTTTTATTTATTTTTGATTTTTTTAAAATTATTTTTTATTAAATCATAACTTAGTAAATTGATGCATTTATGGGGTTCTGGGTACTGCTTTGATATACACTGTGAAATGTTTACATTGAATTAAGTAACACATCCATCACAATTATACTCATTTCTTAATAGTTTTGAAATGGACCATTGCATCATGCACATTAGATGAGGTCCCCCCAAATACCTACCCTCCTCCCATATCCCCTCTCCCCTCCCCCCTCTCTCTTCTTCCCTTCTACTTTTTGGACTACAGTTATGTTAAGTTCTACATTTCAGGTAAGTGGAGAAATGAGGTGAGGAGGGTTCCCTTTCTTTGTTTCTCCTTCTTGTCTTCTCATGATTCCTGCCCTGTCCTCACAAAAAGGGCAAGTGAGAAACAGAAACCAGACATTTCAGCATGGTTTTCAGGGCAGTGTAACGTGGGTCTTGTGATAGGATTCAAAGATCTACAGTCTGCTAATAGCACCTCACACATAAAAAAAATAGATCCAATAACATGCTGAGCTGCTGAAGCGGGAGCCCAGGGAAGTGTGGTTATTAACAGAATGCTCTTCTCCAACACAAAGGCTCTGAGGGATGCTGAGCACTGTAGACCTCTGCTCTATTCATCTTGCACGTGAAACATCTTCATGCACTTCCCTGAGAGTGACCCCCGCCACTGATACAATAATTTTCACAGCAAAATACACACTGAGTCATAAATATAAATCTCCGAAATCACTTGGGAGCTGAGTACTACTTCTGAGCATGTATTTATATACTGGATTCAGTCTGCATATAAAGTCAGAGATAATTCTACTGACACTGGAAAGACTGGATGCCCAGAGATTTCTTCTTGTGACATGTTCCCAGCAGGCATGCATTCCTGGGCTCGAGGAGAATGGCCACCCAGTTCCTGCCTGGGACCTCCAGCTCAGGAAGCTCCCTCATAGAGCAGTCCCCTGAAGAAGCCCCTGTGAACCCCCACTGCCCAGCCCAGTAGCCAGAGGACGGAACACCTGCACATCAGCCCCATTTAAATGGAATATCTGATGTCTGACTGCACATCATGTCTATATAAATGGGAATGAGGAACGACACTGGTTAGTAAAGAGTTCCCAGTCTGCTCTTTTATAAGCACCTGCTGTCTCCGCTTTCTGAAGTTGGTTGAGGCCCAGTGATACCTATAGCCTCAATAGTACTCCTTCTAGCTATAACATACATACCACTTTGAGTGGAACGGTTGGTCTGAATGGCTCTCTGGGAACAAATTCTCTCAGCAGGTGTATACTACACCACTGGTGGAGAGCAAATAGTTACCTCTTCCAATCACAGTAACTACTATTACTTATCAAAGCACCCTGTCATGTATCAGTTTGAGGTTCTTTAAAACATTGGTCACACATATTAACTCCCAATTTTTATTTTATTAGTGTGATTTATATTTTCCTTTAAGTGATTTGATTTAAGCCCTATCAATTGGTCTTTTAAAATTTCATTTAAATACAAAGCTAGTTTATAGCATAGCTGTTTGAATCAAAGGAGTCTCACCATGCTACCTGAAATTTAACATTTCTAATCATAATTCCAAGAAATCTAATTAGTCCAAATTTAGAAGATTAAGTACAACTCTACTATTCATTTCTAATATTTCTACTTAGTATCAGTAATCTGTACAAACTTCTGAACTACTATAATGAGACAGTAAATTCATTGACTTAAAAAAAAATCCTGAAATATCTAGTTTTCTCCAATCCATGAACAGTGTTGATAGTTATAAAGCTTTGTAGACAGTTTCAAATCTCAACAGATCTGGCACTCTGTGTGTCTGTCATTATGTGCCTGTGTGTGCGTGTTTGTACGTGTGTGCTTGCGTGATGTGGTATACGTGTGCACACACGTAGGGGGGGGGCAAGGAGAGAGACAACTGCAATTTTAAGCTCTCTGTATTTGCTCCTTGTGACTACAATTTTAAAGAATTAAGTATAGATCTAATTTTAGCAGAAATTATTGCTCTTTCAGGAAGCTGAGTGAACAAGAGTACTTGGCTAAAAGGTTAAGAAACTTAGAGTGTGATATTTGTTTCATTTTGTTTTAGAAAAAAGTGTTGAGAAATAATTCTGACCAGGTAAGGATCAAATAAGGAGGTACTTATCCAAAATACCTTCTTTTCCTTTCTCGTGACTGGGGGTACAAAGACACAAGAGCTGGATTTATTGAAGCTAAAAGAAATCTTTTGGATAAAAAAAAAAAAATCACTTTTAACCTTTTAGTGCAATGCTTTAAAACCTTTATCTTAAAAGAGAAATTCAGAATTATTTGTCTTGATTTCTACCGTTGATTTATCTATTGAAGAAAAAAAAGTTGAGACTTACAAAGAAAGATTACTGATTTTTTTTCTAAGACTGGTGAAAATGAAAAGCACCACATCTGCCTAAACTATTAATTAAAATCATAAGGTTAGATTGCTCTGTTCTCTTAAGTAATACAATTTTAAATTTCTACTTTCACATACATGCCTACGTGAACCAGAGGATGCGTGATACTGCACGCATCTCATCAAGACATGAGATCAATTTCTGCTTTCTGAAATCTTTCTTCTGGGGATTTCTTGCTTTTCTTAACTACCCCAGGCAGCTATTCAGTATTCCCAGAACCCACGAGTGCCTTTATCTTTTCTAATACATTTTTCACTTGGGCTTATCAGGATTTTCTTCCTAACAATTACCCTACCTTCAAGAAAAAGCAGGACAACACAATAATATAAGTGAACTGCTCTTGGGAGTTTTCACCTATACGTGTGATTTATAGTTGTAGTCCTTTATATGCTGGAATTTCAAAGAGGAATGTTTAAATAACTTCTTTAAGTGAATCTTTTATTAATTAGAATAGTCAGAGGATACAACTGTGTGCTTAATTTTTGGTTTAATATAAAATTTTTAAGAAAATACTTTTAAGACTCTGATATTGAAAATATTGCTCCATACATACATCTGTCCATTTGTGTTTCATTCAGTTTAGACACTTTATTCAGTGAGAAAGGAACCATCGGAGGCTCACAGTTGATGGACGATATTCATCGGAATGGAATAAGGCACATGGGAAAACAGCGACATCTTCCCAGACATATCCTGAAGACTATTATTTACAAACTATTCCTGGTCATAATTCATGTTGTTCTGATTTTCCACTGTTGTGAACACAAACTAAGGAAACACAGGATGTTCATTCAGGTTTATTATTAGTTTGGTTCTGGCAGTTAAGGTTTCACATATGATGCCTTCTATTAATTTTTCATTAACCTAAAGCATACTTTTGTGAAAATTATGTTTTGTAAAAACAATTTTTTTTCTGACTATAAACAAACACACATGCACGCTTTATAAAAGACCATGCAGTAAAATGTAAAGTTAAAAAGTCACTATCAAAAGATAAGCATTGTCTAACATTTGGTGGACAGGCATCTATACAAGTATAATTCCAGATTTATAAACTGAGAAAGGTCAGGCCTCATATCATACAGACCTACTCGACAGACCCCACAGTATCTCTACACTATTAAGGTGACTCACATGATCATTTTCAATGCTTCCACAATGTTTCATCATCTATTGAACCTGACTCCTAGTGAAAAGTTGGAATATTTCTAAATTTTATTATAAAACATTGGTATGATTGGGCATGGGAGCTCATATCTATAATCCTAGCACTCTGGGAGGTCAAGGTAGATGGATTTGCTTGAGCTCAGAAGTTCAAGACCAGCATGAGCATGAGGAAGGCCCGTCTCTACTACAAAAATAGAAAAAAAAAAATAGCCGAGTGTTGTGGTGGGTGTCTGTAGTCTTGGCTACTTGGGAGGCTGAGGCAAGAGGATCCCGTGAGCCCAAGAGTTTGAGGTTGCTGTATGCTATGATGCCAGGGCACTCAACCCAGGTGACAGGAACTCTGCGTTAAAAAAAAAAAAAAAAAAAAAATTTCGCACATGTATCTTTGCACACTTGTTTATTTTCTCAGGGTAAATTTCAGGACATATAAACTGTATTTTAAATTATATGCCCATTCAGGTAAACCAAAAGTAATTCCTATGAATAGATACTTTGCACATTTTCTTATTTCAGAGACCCATGCTGATATGCTAAGATTAATATCTTCAAGAGACTAAATGACTACAGCTATTTAAAGCCATGTATAAAAATTTTAGGAAGGCAGAAAGTTTACTGTCTCAAACTAGATTATTTTATCACATGTGAAGCAACAGGGCTTTGGCAAAAAGTGCCCCATAGGAACTTAATAAATATGAGTGGTCAGAGCTGTGGTTGCACATTTCATCAGGGGACTGCCCATGGACAAGGATGGAATGTCAGGGAGAAACGAGATGTCCTCACTCAGCACTCTCTGTTCACCTCCAGCAGCTGGCTTCAGGTTGGAGAGCCCCACACCCCACGCATTCATTCATTTCTCAGCAAAGCTTCACCAAGCTGCATCTCTCAGGTGCTGTGTGTGGAAATACAGCCGTGGCCCACGGCGCACGCTCCGTCTAGCTGACGGGGACCACAATACCAGGTGGATTCACAGACGACAGCTCCATCTGAGCAATTTGGGAAAGGCACCACAAAGCTAGTCCTGAGAGGGAGGACGAGGTGCCCCACTTGTTCTCTGGTCATCCAGTGGACATCTCCAGGCCTCTTTCTTTTGCTATCTCCATGGTAGGTAGAAAGGCCAACCACTCACTTTTTCAATCTCTTGCAGCTGGCGGTGGCTGTGATGTGCAGTTACAGCCAGCGTGAAATAGGCCCAAGCTAGCTGGGGCTTCCGGGAAGACATCTTCTTTTTATGACAAAGGCACTGAAGTCGTAACCCAGTCCTCTCTTCTTCCTGTCCTGGACACAGATTTGGGACATGGAGCTTGGCAAGCAAGAAGCAAAGCTTAAACTAGTCCCAGCAAGTTGTCTGCGTGTAGATTGCTTGTTTTGTGAAAGAAAGAACCCCCCCTATGCTTACCCCATTAGTAGTCAGATGTACTATTATTTGTAGCTGAAGGCAGTCCTAACCAATACATCATCACTCCTCCAACAACTTGTGTCTGGTTAAGGCAAGAAAATCAGAGGAGAGTGAGAGGCTCGGATAGGGCAAAACTGGGAGGATTGCTGTAGATTCAGAACGTACAACTATCTACCGCTGTCGACCTACGCCCTTTCATGGTGGGGAGGCAAGGCTCAGTGTACAGGACAACATTTCCCCCGAGTGTGAAGGCCCCACAGAGCATATGAGTATGTTCTTACCTAAAAAATAATGTGCTAACAGTGCCCAAATACGGAATTTGAAACAGAATGAATTGAAGTCACACCAGCTTTAAAAGCACCCAAACCCAAACAACCTTTACACGAATCACAGAATAGCATATATCAAAAACGAGAATAAAAAAACAGTATACCAAAGCAAAAGAGATGTATGCAATGTCCATTTAAATCCTTTCTTTTTCTTATAGAAACATTATAATTTTAAAGAAAAAGATCAATTAGTTTTTAAGTTAACAGCCATGGTATTACCAACCCAGTAGAGTTAAAATAAAGAACTTTCGTTTTAAGAGAAAACACTACCATCTTCAGGCGTCCTCAAACTTTTTAAACAGGGGGCCAATTCACTGTCCTTTAGACTACTGGAGGGCTGGACTATAGTTTAAAAAAAATAACTATGAACAAATTCCTATGCACACTGCACATATCTTATTTTGAAGCAAAAAACAAAATGGGAACAAATGCAATTCACACCAATGCATGTGGCCTGCGGGCTGTAGTTTGAGGACCCGTGATATTATGTTGGGCTAGGCATCTGGCTCATACCTGTAATCCTAGCACTGTAGTGAAAGGATCATTTCAGCTTGAAAGTTCAAGACCAGCCTGAATAAAAGTGAGATCCCATCTTCACTAATAATAGAAAAATCAGCCAGGCATCACAAGGGGTATTTGTAGTCTCAGCTACTTGGGAGGCTGAGGCAGGAGGATTGCTTGAACCCAGGAGTTTGAGGTTGCTGTGAGCGAGGCTGAGTACTCTACCCTTGGCAGCAGAGTGAGAGTATGTCTAAAAAAAAAAAAAAGAAAGAAAGAAAGAAAAGAAAAGGCTGGACAAGGTGGCACAGGCCTGTAATCCTGGCACTCTGGGAGGTCAAGGTGAGTGGATTGTGGCTTGAGCTCAGCATTGAAGACTAGCCTGACCAAGAGCAAGACCTGGTCTCTACTAAAAATAGAAAAAAAAACTGGCTGGGCGTAGTGGTGGGTCCCAGCAACTTGAGAGGCTAAGGCAAGAGGGATCCCTTCAGCCCAAGAGTTTGAGGTTGCTGTGAGCTATGATGATGTCACGGCACTCTACCCAGAGCACAGAGTGAGACTGTCTCCAAACAAACAAAACAGATTATTGTGTATCTTGGTCAATTGAATGGTGCTATCACCATTGGTTACTCAAGTGAAATACAAATGATATATAGCGATGTCTTATGAGAAGAGTGAACTAATGATAAAAATGTATATAATTTGTTTTTAAAAAATGAGACAATGGGGTGGCACCTGTGGCTCAAAGGAGCAGTATATGGCTAGCCCATATACTGGAGGTGATGGGTTCAAACCTGGCCCTGGCCAAAAACTGCAAAAAAAAAAAGAGAGAGACAATGAACACACAGATTGTAACCGTTATAAACCAGATAGCCTACTACTAAACGTTCCTGACATAAAGAACTAACAGAAGGGCTTTTAACATGGACAACTTACAAAATTATAAATTAATGGGGGAGGAACATATGTTTATAAGAAAATAACAAAGAACATAAACCCAGAAATATTTTCTATATTTCCAAAGAATAAAGGACAATGTCTACTTTTTGTGGATCTATTTTTCTGAAAGCAAATATTCAAAAATATTGCTATTTTGCTATTCAAAAAAATTTGAATGGTGATGCATAATAAATTTCAAGATACAAGAAACACAGACTTTGAAATCTAAATGGCCAAGACTTTGCCTGCTAAATATTTATTACTATTTTCCTGCATCTGATAGAGTGCTTGAAAAATAGATGCTGAAATAGTTATTGGAATAAAGGAAGGAATAGAAAAAAACTGGGAGCAAAGGAAAATGAAAAACTTAACATTAGAAAGATAATTTTTATAAAGGACTTAGCTTTATCTGTAACAGTTATCATTCAATGTAAAAAGCACATAAGTTACAAAGTGCTATTCAAGAAATCAAAATCAGAAAAAGATACTTTCTTTTGAAGGAGTTACGGATCCACACATTTTGAAGATCACTCTAAATTCTTGAACTTCTGGCCTCAAGTGATTCTCCCACGTTGGCTTCCTAAAGTGCTATAATTACAGGTATGAGCTGCCACACCCAGCCAAAATCACTCAATTCTATTACTCAAAATCTGATAATATCTATCACCATTTTTACTGGTCAGTTTTCAAATGTTTGTTACAATATCTCTAAATCAATAAAGGACAATCTGCTCTTGGAAGGGAAGATTGGATCACATTATACGATGCAGAATGAGATTATAAGCATTTACCACCTAAGAGACATTTTCCTTTTGGTTGTCCAATGTTTAAGAAATATCTGCTATTGGTGAATATTGAGAAATTTATATATTAAATTCCTAGTCAAGATTTAATCTGAAGTATTTCTTGAGACAATAACAAAAAAAATCAGATTTATTGAGCACTTCCCAAATACTTTACATTGACCATTTCAAGAAATTGGGCCAATAATCATCTTGTGATACGGATTATTATTGCCTCCATTTTACAGATGAGGAAATAGTCATGGGGAGATTAATCAACAAAGTCAAAGCACAGTTAATAAGCAACTGGAAATCCGGGAATCTGACTCCAACCCCCAAGACAGACTGCAAATGTGTAAGAGGCAGCAACAGCTGTATTGATAATAATACTGATAATATATTGCTATGCACAGATAGTCGCTGAAACAACTTCATACATACATAATCTTTGTAAGTTACTCCAAACCTTAGCTGTCCCTCTCCTGCCAGGGCAAGATTCCTATGTTTTAGGACCAAACTATTCAATCACTATACTTGGAAATTCTTTGTTAAAAACCAACCTCTTGCTTTCTGTTTTTGCCTGAGTGCTAGTGACGCTGCCAGGAAAGGAGACACTTTTAGCATTTCTTCCAGGTCTTTGAGATGTAACCTAGACAGGTTTAGACCTTTCTTTGCTGCTTTCGTTATGGGTGCGTGTCTGAGATTGTTACTCGAGCAGAGTAAGAGTAGATCATAGGTTTTTCACGTTTAATGTGGGGGAAGAAAAAAGGAAAGGAACAAGGCAGAGAGGAAGGCACTCAGGACTCAGAGTAACTTGGTAGCCACCTGACCTTGGGAAAATAATACAACTTCTGTGAAAATGAGAATAGCCTTTCCATGGAGGAATAAGGATCAAATGTGAGAAGGTACATGCAAGTCCTTTGTAAATAACAAATCGATACACACCTTTTAAGATCTCAAAACTTCACGTATTTGCTTACAGTTCCTTTCTGCTGTGTCCTTGGCTGTCCTCCTCAAAGCCCTGTATGCCATCCCTTCAAATAAGCAAGCCCACTCGAATGTCATCGTTGTTCTTACTCTGTTTACCTAACTATACCACTGCATCACATTTTATTTTCCCCTTCAGGGACAGGACATCTCCCTACTTTTCCTAATGTTGCAACAGATTAACATTATTAAAACATTCTATTACACTTAAGTGAACTGAGGCAGAAATACCACCAGCACGAAGTCTTTGGGGAGAGGAAACTTTAGAGCTTCCCGGTCGCCAGACTCCTGTTATCTGCCTGTGACTGAGGTGGTTGGTACAGACCGTCTTTCATAACTGTCCTACCAAATGGGAACCTGGCATGACAACTGACGGAAGACTTGCTCCTAAAAGAGTTTGTTTAAATTTTTCATCAGACTGTCTTTATGAAATATTGAAACAGAATATTCTCCAAGGGGCCGGGGAGGACAGTTGGCTAAAAAAGAGGATTAGAATTTGCAATTACCTTTTCAACTATCTTTACAGGATTGTATGCTTTCTATGCCTAAAAATGTCAAGCAAGTGTTGGGCTTTGAAATGAGAAAAAATGAATGCTTCCTCCAGCTGGAGAAGGCGGCTTTCCCCTTTACATGATTAGGACGGCAATATCCCATTATTAAAAGCCTTTGTCCTTCAGACAATGAAGGAAAAAAAAGGTACTAAAACAACAATGGTTGCCCTGCCTTTGGCGTGATCATCAGTGCACTGTACAAAACGCCTTTTCTTTTTCTCCCCAAGGTGATTAGGTTGGTGGGGTGATGGAAGCAGAAATAAGGCAGAAATTGCAAGCTGAGCCCATTCATCCCCCCTGCTGCACTGCAGCTCCCTCTGACCTAACTCCCGCGTCCTCACTGACATTTAAGTACCAAAGGCGAGCTTTCCCTTTAAAATGGATGCAGCATTCCACAGTGCAGATGAGGATACCCGGGGCTTTTAGAAATTAAATATTATAATTCTGCCGATCTCTAATATTAAAACGTTTTTGGTGCTGGGTGTTTTGGAGAGAAGGGAGCATAATCTGTATCTCAGATGGTGGGAGACTGCTGTGAATGCAGATGGAAATTTTATGGCTTATCTAAAGCGAGTCTATTTTCATAAAGAGAATAAATTATAGCAGCAGAGCAATTTCATTCTATACTCCATGTGTTGCAATAATGAAATAAGAGTAGCTCTCTGTCCTGAAATCTCGTCTGTCTCTGCACTGTTCAGTTGATTCCAACCTTGCCTCTGAAATTTCTCAAGTAGACCCAGAGAAAGGAAGAAGCAAGAAAGGAAGAGAAAATCTGTAGGGGTAACATATGATCACACACACACACAGAGAATAGAAGGCCTCTTTGTCTCGACACCATGAAATCCAAAGGACAGAGCCTCACATTTCGTGTGGTGGCACACAGTCACCAAGAAGGCATAGACATCAGATGTGTTTGATTTGATCTCCTCTCCCCCAAGAGGCTGATGGATCCCAGGACAAACTCTGTTTCTCCAAACTCAGGGAGGTGTACTGAGCTATTCTGCTTCATACATGATGTTTATTAATTATTCTTACTAATCTAACTAAGTTGATCATCTATTCCTCCCTGTATAGAAGGTCTATGTGCTATACAGAGTTAAGGTATACTCATAATGGATTGCTGCATTTTTGTACTATAAGTAGAAATTAAAATAGAGCCAAATGAAAATGTAGTAAGAAAGGAAAGCACTTGAAATCTTTTTGGCAGGCTGGCAATGGACCTGCCCCTCCTCCGTATCCTTGGACACGGAGCGTGCTCTCAGGTGTTTCAGAAGCAACAGACTGAAATTCTATAAGGGCAAATTTTAAACCCTCATTCTTGGTCTATGCATATACTTCTGAATGATTTCCAGAGTAGAAAAAACTCCTCAAAGGAACATGTCAGTTTGACATACAATGTCTAAGAATTAACACTGGGATTCAACAACGGGACCGGGTGTAGGGTCTCACGCCTATAATCCTAGCACTTTGGGAGGCTCAGGTGGGACAGCAACTTGAGGCCAGGAGTTTAAGATCAGCCCGAGCAAGGTAAAGACCTCATCTCTACAGAAAATAGAAAAACCTGCCAGACTTGATAGTGCACGCCTGTAGTCCCAGCTACTTGGGAGGCTGAGAGGTGAGGATTGCTGGAGCGCAGGAGTTTGAGGTTGCTGTGAGCTATGACGACACCGCCACACTCTAGCCCAGGCAACAGAGAGCTCCTATCTTCATCTGAAACAAAAGGAATCCAACAATGCTACTGGAAACCCTAAACCTGGATGCTTCAAGGGGAGGCAGGATATTGTAGAAGGGGACAAAGGAACTTTCAGGGGTGATGAAAATGTTCTTTCTTATGGAGGGAATGAGAAAAATGACTATATGCATTTGTCAAAACTGATTAACTGTACATGTAGGAGCCATGCGCTTGACTAAAAACAAATTATACCTCAGTTAAAAAAGAAAGGAAGGAAGGAAGGAAGGAAGGAAACCTCCTTGGAAATACTAAAAACATAATAAGATTCTAAGCATAGAGTTCCTTTCAGAATTTTCTACACATATAGTTGTAAGGCAAATAAGCAAATGAAATGAACGCTTTGGGCTGAACATTTATATATGAAAGCTGAGGGATTCCTGGTGCCACAGGTCTCTGCTTCAGTGACACGCTTTACTAGGACATGACCGTAAACAGTTTATTATTAGGAGCTGAAAGAAAATAGTATCAAGAATGCATTTAAAAGCTCTACCTTAAATTGCGAGTTCAAGCCAACATTTTGGGCTGGGTATTCCTGTTACATTCCTCACGCTGACTCAAGGGATTGAGAGACTCCTGGTCATATGTGAAATGTCACATCCGTGGTCTTCGGCACAGAAGACTGAGTCTAGGAGGGTGTCTCTTTCCATAGAACACGTATACCTCATTTTATGAAAAATCAAATATCCAACCTCAAGTACAGATACATTAAGACACAAATATTCAAAAACAAAGGGATTTGTTTACATTGTTAAGTGGCATCACGCATTTTATAATTATTCCATCCAGGGGAATATCTGTTTCACATAATTTATTTATTGCATGGAGTGGTAGGTATCTGTTTTACCTTTAAAAAATCCAATGAACTGTCAACAGCTTTCTCTCATTTTTGTTACTTTGACTCTCACCTAAATTAACCTCTTTTATCAGGTTAGATATGTTTATTTCTGCTAAAATAAATAACTGCAAATGCTAACATACAACTGTCAGGTTAATAAAATCAGACATACAGACAGATTTATAAACACACATGAACAGAAACATATAAGAAAAAGAATTGGAGAACAATCTCATGAATTTGGGAACAATGGCATTCCTTCTGGTAATTTGGGCTTTAATATTAAGGCAACAGTTTTCATCAAAATATTACGTATGCTTCTCCAGAACTGTTTTATGAAAAGGTCAACTGAGTGCATTTTAAGATTTTGGCAGGAATCTTTAAAATGTAGCTTTAAACTTGAAACAGTCTTTCCATGAAAGTAGCACATTTCAGAGAAGTTAAACCTATTGCATGTTGTTTAGAATCAATTTGGCAAAATTTCAGAGCATTCTTACATCTCAAGTGCAATCATGCTCATTTCTGTTAAACAGACATGTAAGGAAAACTATTGTCCTATTAAATTGTTTTTCAAGATATTTCCTTTATCATTTCTCTAAACTTATGAACTTTTAATGCTACTACAACACATGAAAAATAAATGGATTATATTAAATTGATTATGCACGGTATATTGTGGATGGTTTTCTACTTTCCTGTTTTTTTAAATTACTATAAAAATACTACTCTCACAATGGAAGAATAGGGAGGGTCCTGGCAAGTTCTCACCTAACATGCACAATGTTGGGGTACACGGCACAGCCACTGGGTAAAGCGTTCAAATGCAACTTGAACTTTACCTTGGAAGCAAAAACAATGTAAGCCGAGACATCTGTACCTCATATCAATCTGAAATTTCAAAAAACTGGAAGAACAATAGGACACTGTTTTAAAGGATTTATCATGAATTTAACACATATAGTATATGGGAGAACATGAACATGCCTTTACAGGTCTTATCATGAAGATTTTCACAGTTTGAATCTGAGAAGCCTTTTAGCTGCCTTCTCTAAGATTCATCATGACAGCTTACATAAAAATCAAGGGCTTCAATCCTTCTCGAAATAATTCAGTAATTATTCTCTAGGTTGCTAATTTTATCCGCTCAGTGGACTTGTGAGCAAGTACTGAAAACCCAAGTTTAACGTAACGTGACATTTCTTACTTTGCAAAAATGTTAATAGTCAATAGGAACTGGGGAAAGACAAAGGAAAAGAGAAAGTACACTGCAGAAGAATGAAGCCTACCCCACTGCATTCCCCCCTCAGTGCAAGGTAGAACCAGCCCTGCAGACACTCACAGCCCTGTGACATCTCTGACAGCACCTCCTGGGATTTTTCCTCCCTTTTTCAGCATGTTTAGTAAGTCATCATGCCAAACAATCCTTCTGAAAGTTTTCCTACCTGTGCTGACTGCAACTGCCCGCACTGTTCAGTCTTCAGGACCAGCTTCACTATCTACAAGTGTCCAGTCTCTTTCTTCTGTCCAGGGATGCATGCTCCTTCCTAAGGCCTCCACTGTACTTTATATGTTTTATATATCAACTACAGGATATCTATTTTTTATTTTTTATAGACCAGATCTCATTCTATCCCCCAGGCTATAGCACAACAACACAATTATAGCTCACTATAACCTCAAACTCCTGGGTTCAAGGGATTCTCCTACCTCAGCCTCCCAAGAAGCTGGCACTGTAGGCATCCACTACCATGCCCAAGTAATTTTTTAATTTTGTAGAGATAGGATCTTGCTATGCTGCCCAGGCTAGTCTCAAACTCCTGGCCTCAAGTTATCCTCCTGCTTAGGCCTCCTAAAGTACTAGGATTACAGGTGTGTGCCAAGGTACCCAGGCAAGACTATTTTAACTGGTCAAATTTGTCTATCTCTCTTATGAGGCTAGACAGTTTCCAAAGGACTAGAAGCATATAAATGTTTGTTGAACTGAAATGTTGAAATGCTGTAGAATCAAAACAACATGTATGTTTCACATTCACTGCAATATTCAAATATTTCAGAATTTTGTTCTTTTTATGTCCTTATTATGAGCTAATTTTTCCGTTGAAATAACTATATGTACTCATTAGTTTCTAAGGACTCCTTCATCAAAGTTAGTCCCTAAGAAGGCAACTGTTTATTGATTAAATTGGTTAGTCAAATATGTGAAAACCAACATTTCATAAATGTCAACACATTACATAATTTGTTCCTCTCTCATATCCAACTAATACTGAAATATTGCCATCTGTTCTAGTGAATTCTAGTGAATACTTTTAAGATAAGGAGGATAAGAAAAGAAAGCTGACACAAAAACAGAAGGGCCAAAGACAGGTAGGAAAAAAAAAAAAGAAAGAACAAACAATGTAGGGCATGGGGTTAGTCCTTAACAATTACTTCGAAAATAATTTCTAAGTGAGAGGCAACCAGTAATGGGGGATACTACAACAGAAAACTCAGAAGATAAATTATTAGAGGGACAAAACTTTTGCATCCTTACAAATCCATACTTTGCTGCTGTCTCATCGTTCCAATGTAGTCACAAATCAGTCAAATGTGTATGTTTCAATGCCAATCAAAATAAAACTAAAAGAGAAAGGATACAATTTATGTGCAATACCAAATACCAAAACCAAGTTCCCATGCAAAAGGACTGAACAGACTCTCAGTTGTCTTCTCCCCCAAACGACTGTGACCTTGGCCCCTTTCACCAATAGTGGCAACAGCTGAGATGTACAGTGAGGTGTACAGTATCAAAGTATTGTGAGCTTGACGGTCCACACGTGAAATACACACATCCCTGCTAGATATCCATGATGGCTAAGAGGGGATTTAGGGGCTACTGTGACTGTCTCTGTCTTATGAAGGCCGGCTAAAGAAGCAGGGAGCATTTAAGTTGGAGAGAAGCAGCAGTGCCAACACATCACTACCCTCATCTATATAAATAGCTAGCATATGGGTGGACATACCAGGGTGCTAGATTTAGTCTCAAAAATAAGAGAGCCTGTTCTAGCAAGCAGAACTGTGCAGAAATAGGAGCTACGTTCAGAGGTAGGACGTTCCCACTTGCAGGTGATTCATGAGCAGAGCGCAGCTGACCAGGGGAGAGGCCCTGCCATGGGGACCTGACGGCCCCTTCCATCCCTAAGATTCTTTAACTCCAGAGACTCTCTGGGAATTTTCCGCACAACTCTGCCCTTCAAAACTGAAGTATCTGTCCCTTACATAAATCCTAAACGTTCAAATTCAGATTTCTGCAGTAGCACTTCTTTTCACTTCAAATAAATGGAATCACGTATTCACTCTAATAAATGAAATCACGTATTCATTCCAATGAAGTGACTGAGTCAGGTATTTTCATCTGTTGTCTATACATCATTTCTAATATATTAAATATGATTTGGGTGATTGGTATAAACATGGAGGTATGATAAGTATTTTTTAAACCTAGTATTAATTATAAAACATTTTCAACTTAACAAATGTAAACAATGTCACCTAATCATATATACCTTTAGATTAATCCTAAATTTAAAAAAAGTAAAAAGAAAAAATTTCAAATGTTTTTGTCTGAGTCATGTAAATTTGAGGAAGAAGTGATTCTCTTGCACATTACATTTTAGGTCTGTAGCTTTGTAACAGGAAGAAGTGATTCTCTTGTATCTATACCATTTTAGGTATGTAACTTTGTAACTGGTTCCTTTAAAACATTTAATTAAACAATGATGGGCTCTTTCCACCTGGGATGAAAGAAATGAAACTAGAATTAAATTAGAAAGTAGTAATGTTTGTTATGTCTGTTTATGGCCAATACCCTGGTGGAAGGTGGCAGCCAGGCTGTGGGCCTCGTGTGGAGGCAGAAGGTTTAAGTGTCTTCCCTCGGCTAAGGTGGGGTGAGTGGGAGAAGGAGACAGTTTGAAAAGTTAAAGTCAGTAATGATCAAAAAAGAACACAGGTGAGGGAGGCATAAGACCCAGGAGTTGAAGAGCCGAGAGATAAGAGCACAGCACAGAAACGTAGCCCTTGATAAGACCCCCCCCCCCAGTAACAAAAGCAGCAGCTGTTACCCAAAGCTGACTTTTATCTACTTTCCTCCACTCACCATGATATGGCATGAGGAGAGGTCCCCTGTGCTTAAATGATTAAGAGATAATGTTAGGAAGAAATAATGTCCACCAATGACACTGGAGATTAAAAAATGGGAAACAGATTCCTAGAGGAAAAAAGTGATAGAAGAGGGTGGCGCCTGTGGCTCAGTGAGTGGGGCGCTGGCCCCATGTGCCAGAGGTGGTGGGTTCAAACCCAGCCCTGGACAAAAAAATGTGACAGAAGAATCACAGAAGGCAGACAAGACTCAGTCTTGCTCAAAGGAAGCTCAGTCTTCTCAAAGGAAGCAAGACTGAGCTGGCTTCAGGGACAGGAGGCACAGAGAACCTCCCTCTTGCTCTGCTCTTTGCCCCACCACACTCCACCAACTCTCCTGTGTCCCTAGTGAGGGGACATGGCCATCCAGGTTCTAGCACTGAAAGTCCCGTGTCCTGGGAAACTTCTCTGTCTGAGCAGAGCTGGCCTGCGGTGATCACGATGCAGCCCCTCCTCTACCAGCCGAAAGGCACTGCCTTTGAGAAGCAAACGTGAGCTGATGCAGGCTAGAGGAACAGCTCACCGCCCTGGACACAGAGCTGCGTGCCCCGATGATTGACATTCAGTGGGGCAGAGCCTGTGGGGCCGAGAAGGGGACGTACAGTCACTCAGGCATGTTCCTGCCCAGGGAACTGGTGGTGCAGTAGGAGCCCGAGGGATGCTCTGGAGTTGGGGGGGCAGAGAGACCTCTCAGGACTGTTATGTCAGGGACCTCAGTGTAACACGGACAAGGAAAAGGGCCCAGGTTGCACACTTAGGGGGCCTGGCCGGCATTAAAAATGAAGACTCTCCACAAAAAACTAGAATCCATGTAGAGGACCTTAAGTTTTCTGCCAGACACAGGTAGTTGTAAAATAATAGTTAAGATGAAAGGAATGACTTCCAGCTTGATAAATCAGAGTTTCAGGATGCAGGATTAAAGGTGAACCCCGACAGTTGGGAGGATATGAAGACAAGAGAATGAGGGAAGGAGGGATTTAGGCAGAGAAGAGAACAAAGGAAGGAGGGGTTGTAGGCAGAGCAACCCCAAGACCAACAGTGGGAACGCAGAATGTGCTCTAGGAATGACATAAAGCAGAGTTATTCCAACTGCTAAAATTCAACTAAGGTCGATGAGCAGCTTTGGGGGGTGGGGAGAGGTTGTGAATGCTGGCTCTGGCCTGAGAATAGAGGACTTGGAAAAAACCAAAAACAGCTCACAGAAAGTTAGGAGATCAGAAAAGGAGAACAGCATGGTTTAGGAAAAAGATGAAGTGGGATCACCCTTTGTGCTTTCTGGCCTTTTTCATAATAATAAATACTGAAATGAACTAAATATAGAAAAACAAGAGGTTGGTTGGGTATCTTTTGGTACAATCAATGTAGAATGCTATAGGTCCACAAAAAACATAGCAATATATTTATTGAAATGGATATATATTATAGTATTTTTAGAGGGAAAAAATGAAATTGCAAAACAGGTGATACTACTGTGTCCCCATTTATTTTGGAGAAAAAGGGCGTAGGAAGGAAAAGAAAAAAGGTAGAAAGGGTGGAAAGAAGAAACCAAGTAACAGGTGCACGGGAAAGCATTGAAAAACTTTGAAAAGGTAACAGCTATTTTTCTCCTCTTGGTCATCTTTGTCCCCCTGTGTTTAACGTTATTTCTACATCAAGTATCTATGACTTCCATGGTGAGAGAAAGTAAGTCAGAAGACCACATAGAACATTCTAGTATATTACCAGCAAGCAAGCAAGGACTACAAGTGGCACAACAGGTATTAAATACTGTCAAAGGCTCTTGTAGAAATCGTCTCTGCTTTGCCAGTTAGTATTCAGCAAGAAAAGCTATCGGTTCTTGGTTTTGCCTATGTTTCTCCAATTGTCCCTGGGAAACTGCTCAGCAAAGATGAGGGTCACTAGAACTGACCTTCTGCTGCCTCATTTCCCTGCAGTGGTTTTTACTCTGGGAGTCAAGCAGCCAGCGGAGAGCTTTAGTGGGAACTCACAGGTAAACCCAGAAAGGCCTTTTTCCATTAAGGCAAAAGAAGACTTGCTTATCACATAATGTAGACATCTACCAGGCAAATGGAGAACCCTGCACTGGAGGTTGGGGTGCTGCTGTGGAAGAAGGCAGAGGCACACCAGGTGATCCCCAGGAAGCCACTGCACCTCTCTAGGACCCGAGCCTCCTACACCACACTTCTTCCTAATAGAAATTGGCTCTGGTCTGTTCTTTATGGAACATACAGGGAAGCTGAATATATAACTTTACAGCCACCCTGTATATCTCCCATGCCCCGACATGAAGGCAAACACGTATTTACTGATCAGTTACTTATTCATGTACCTTCTGCTTCTAATTCACTTCAGCAAATTTACTTCTCTTTCCCATCTTAACTGATGATACTAACTAAATATGCTTTGCATAAAACAAATTTCTGGCAGGGTGCAAAGAACTGTAATCCTAGCACTCCGGGAGGCTGAGGTGGGTGGATTGTTTGAGTTCAGGAGGTCAAGACCAGCCTCAGCAAAGGGAGACCCTGTCTCTACTAAAAATAGAAAAACTAGCCGGGTGTTGGGGCAGGCACCTATAGTCCCAGTTACTGGGGAGGATGAGGCAAGAGGATCACTTGAGCCCAGGAGTTTGAGATTGCTGTGAGCTATGATGCCACCATACACTACCCAGGATGACAAAGTGAAACTGTCTCAAACCAAAAACAAACTAAAAAGTCCCAAACTCTCATTTCTTCCAAGTGGACGAGAGAAAGAGGAAAGAAGTGGGGGCAGTGGGAGGAATCGATATCTGCTGCATCGCTGCATGGCACCAGCCGCTTCATGTTCAATTTCCTCCAGTCTTCATAACATTTCTTTGCACTAGGTGTTATTTATGGGTGAGGGCGCCCAGGCTCAGGATCTTCAGAAACTGACTTCAGACCCCACAGAGGAGAAGCAAGAGCATCAGGATGGGAACCCAGGCCTGGCCGACCCCGCAACTCACGCCTCAGGCCTCTCCTTCATTCCTCAGAAACCACAAAAATCAGTTTTCTTATTATTTCTGAGATCCCCAGTAGCACTTAAAGAGAAAAACAGGCCGGATTAAGCTCCATGTGCAGGCACAGCACAGATCGTATTAATAATTTAGGTTCCGCTAAAGCTGAAATGGAGCTCTAGGAAAGCAGGTCAAAGCTGAGAATGCCAAGTGAATGTGAGCGGACTCCCCTCCCTGTGCCACAGCAGAATCCGCACTAATCCACCAGAAAGTAGATAAAAACATAATGCCTATCAGATGCCAAATGGATGGCTACATAATTATTTTCATCTTATCCTGTGGAAAATCCACTGAAACACGTTATGTAAAATCAAATTACGACCGGCCATCGAAGACAAGGCTTTTCCATGAAGGGATCAGAGGAAGACCAGGATCTGGACTCACACACATTGGAGCAAGAGGAAGACACACTACCTTGGCCTTGTGGCATAGTGGGAAAATCAAGGCTAGGTCATGACCCCAACAGCGGGGAAGATATATTTTAAATGTATTCACCGTCATTCCCAAAGATCTGATTTCAGCTGAGATGGGGCCCATTGAAAACCTTTTGAAAGAAATTACAGGCTGGAATTTGAGAAGCAGTAGCAAGATCACTAATTCTGTAATAATGAAGACAAGTGAATGTGTGAATTTCATATGCCTGGATTCCCAGTACTAATATATTAATTCTGTTTGGAATAAATGTGGATGGAATAAATGTGCATAACAAAGTCATTTATTTTTAGATGGCAAAGAACCGACTCCAGCTGAAGCAGCATAGTAAAACAGGATCGTTAACAATGGCCATGCTTCAAAGGAAAGAAATTAATTATAGGCAGCATTTTTAAACATCAATATGGTTATCTTCCTGTTACTTAAGGGCAGGCAAATGTATTTTGAGTGTTGACAGAGCTAAGTAAATACACTCATGTTATTGAATCAGGTTGCCAATGGCCAAGCCACTGCACAGAAGGACATGAAGTCCTCATAGGTGAGGGAGGGAGCAGGGGACAAGGTGGGGATTCAGTGACCTCAGAAACATGTTCTTTCTAGTACGTCCTGTCTCTTTCACCCCTAAACACCCAAATAGCACACACGTGGCAGGGACTTAGAAGACTGGAGATTTGGAAGGGTTTATTAGTAGGAAATAAAACCCATTGTTCAAGGTTATGGTATTCACAAACATTGCTTCCCTAGAACATTGCAAATGCACAATGCTGAGATCAATTATGATCTTTTTGTACTTGATTCAAAATTGCTCTGTGTTCTGCAGTAATACTTAACATCCCCATGAAATATCAGGAGATAAAAAGTCATGCACCATTGTTTAAAAAGCACTTTTTAGCTAGTATTTACTACGTAAAACAAATGAACAATAACTTTGGTGATGACGAGAAAGGCATAAAAATGATATAAAAATCATTCATATATAGAATATAAAACAATGGAAATGACAGTACAGGCAGTCCCCAGGTTATGAATGAGATAGATTCTATAGGTTTGTTAAGATGAATTTGTATGTTACTGGAACAAGTGCATTTACCTCATACCTGTAATAGCCTCTGTTCATAAATGTCAGCTGCACATAAGTTGGATGGTTGTCACTTGGGGACTGCTTATAAAAGCCTCTTCCAAACACAAGGATCTTATATAACTGGTGAATACTTTGAAGGAAGAATAGCCAAATAAGGTGGGGGGGGGGGTGTTATAGTCCAATAGCCGGGAGTTCAAGTTCTAGCTCCACTTTTTTGCTCACTGTTACTGATCAGTTCAATATCTAAGCCTCAACTTCCTCAGCAGCAGAATGCAAGTAATGGCACCTTACTCAGAGGGTTCATTCCAGCACTAAGTGAGACAATAGCTTTTGGTACCTACCAGTTACTTTACTATAAATTGAACTTAACTTTTGTTAATTGTTTTCCTATCAATTCAAACTGAGGCTTACTAGCAAAGCCTACACACTTATTTTTGAAACGTCAACATTTTTGAGAACTCTAATTTATGCCAAGTCTTCCCCAACCTGAAATTTAACTTTCCATTAATTGTTCCCATGGCTAAGAAAAAAAAAATCACTTCCTAAGGCTTAGAAGATCTCTTCTATCTTGGTACTAAGAAGAGAATCTGGCAAAGCCCATGTGACTCAATTCTAACATTTTGTCTTTGTCATCAGCTGAAGTAGCTTTTTAATGTTAGTGTTAATTTATTACCATTCTACAAAATTACACTTTAATTTCTAATCTAAACTCCAAAAGCCAGTCTGTCTTGGGGCGCTGAGTAGGTTATTTAAAGCCAAGTTCTTACACAATTTTCTCATAAAAGTGATAAACATGAAATGGAAGGTGCTGGCAAATGTGGAAATAGACTCATTCAAAAACTAAAAATATCAGCTGACACAAACTGATTTTGATCTTATGTTCAAAAATATAAACATTTTGGGAATGAATTTATATGTACATTTCATTACTTTACTATGAATATGGTTATGATCCTATTAAGGTAGGTTGCATTTCTAGTAAATATGTGAATTGAAAATGATGAAAAGTCAATTTATTTATTGTATCTAGTTATATTACTGTCTACTTTCCAAGCCCTATTCTGTACTATTCTTTAAGGGAAAGAGAGAAATCACAGGAAAGATTTTATAATATTAGGGATTTTCTAGGGAAAGGAACCTAAGATGATATTTAATGGTCCAGAAAAGATTCACCTCATGGGGTCGAGTATCCCACGGAAATCATGCTTCTACTGGTAAGTTGGAGGTGAGTCCTGGCAGGAGTGGTAAAAAAACACTCTGGGAATCAGAGCAACCTGGGTTTGAATTCCAGCTCTATACTTAAAATTGTGCAATTTGGGGCAAGTTGTTGATACATTTTCTGAGTTTAACTTCCTTATTCCAGAAAATTGGGATAATAACACCATAAGGATTTAATACAGCCATCACCTTAAAGCACCCAACAGAGTGCCCAGTGCAGTTCCTCAATAACATTATAGCTCGCTAAATAAAAGAGCAGGTGAAATTCTGTTTCATATGCTTTTGAATATGCTCACTGAATAGTCTTTCAAAAAATAATCACAAAAAATCTACAATGAAAATGTCTAAGGGAGGG
>CAUYON010182546.1:0-49376 GCA_963573935.1 Arctocebus calabarensis | reverse complement strand
TACCAAAAATCATTTGGCAATAAAGATACTTGCACTAGATTGTTCATTGCAGCTCAATTCATAATTGCCAAGTCATGGAAGAAGCCCAAGTGCCCATCGACCCATGAATGGATTAATAAATTGTGGTATATGTATACCATGGAATACTATGCAGCATTAAAAAATGGAGACTTTACGTCTTTTATGTTTACATGGATGAAGCTTGGAAAATATTCTTCTTAGTAAAGTATCTCAGGAATGGAAAAAAAATTATCCAATGTATTCAGTACTATTGTGAAGCCAATTTATAATCACTCACACTTGGATATGAAAAATGACACACAACTATAGCCTAGGATGAAGGAGGGAAGGGGAGAGAGAGGGGAAAGAAAAAGGCTGGGTTGATAGAGGGAGGGTTAGTAGGGGGGAGCATATTGCAAGTACAAGTTGGATCTATCAGGTGTAGAACACAAATGTCTTAATGCTGTAATTGAGTAAATGAGGTGAAGGAAATGTTGATTAGTAGGAATTTTTTTTTTTGAGTAGTAGGATGTAAGCACTCCAATTTGTACAAATAATCAACACATTGAATCCCATAATGGCATAAATGCATCCATGATCTATCTAAAAATGACTTATAAAATAAATAAATAAATAAATAAATAATCTTTATTTAGAACTCAGATGACTCGTTAGATACAGAATTACTTATTAATTCCCTTTACATTTTTAGGCAACAGGTTTAGTGTAATAATTAGATGTGGGGTAAATGTTTAGAATCCTTGTAGTTGTGAAAATAGTTTTCTCCTTTTCAATTATAATTTAAAAAGCTTTACCATTAGTCTATCTTTAGAATGAGACTGTAGGGTTTAATGGTCAAAATTCAGTTTTTCAAAGGTGAACTTTATTACTCTTAAATGGGGTGCATAAATCATATAGAATCATGCAGAGCATTAAGTTTATTAACACGTCATGACTGTCTCCACAAATTACTTAAAAACTAGAGTGAGAATATTGAAAGTGACTTGTCTACGTCCAAGCATTTAAATTCAAAATTATTCGAACTAGACACAATTTCCAAGAAGTTGGGCAAGAAAGTCTTTCTCCCCTATAATAATTCAATTTAAAATTTATTATGTACTTATGAGATTCCAGGCACTGCTGTGGGCACTGGAAATACAGATTTGATAACACATAGTCCCTGTTTTCCAAAGCTGATGGCCTCACAGGGGGACAAAAAATGCTCACAAATCATTATAATATAATGCCAGTTCTATATTCCATAAAAGGACAAAACATTATAGCTGCAAAGAAGGACATATTATTCACTTTTAAAAGCTCTTATAAAACTTTGGCTGTAAACTTGATTATCTGATGAGTTAGTGATGGTGGTAGACAGAAGAAAGTGTATTGTTGACAATAGCTTGGCAAGTTCCTTTCCCCCTCCATCTCCTTGTATAATTTCAAAAATTCAGAGATAGATAGTTACTATTTCCAACCTTTAGGTGGAGATGAGCAAGAATTCCTTTGTGTGCTGTCACAGGCATACCATAGTAGGGATCCTGTTTGAGCACCCTGTGAAAGCTGAGCTATTAGGCCCATTCCCTCTTTCCTTCATTCTACAACAAAGTTCTTCAGCATCTGGATCCATCTTAAAAGGGTCAGGAAAAACAAGCACATTAATCTTACCGTGATACTCATATTTCTCTCACTGTGGCAAGAAAGAAGATTGGTCTTTTACTTCATCTATTAGATCCATATTTAATTTCTCACACAGTAGATTTTGATGACATCTCTGTATCCACAGAGCCCCCAATCTCACTTTCTTTTACTCACTTGCAGTAGATGTCCTCAAATTCCATTTTCATACAAAGTTTTAGGCCTTCTGATATACATATCCTAAATTTCCATTCCAGCAACCTCAAAATCTTTATCATCTTATAGTATACTGGTTGGGAGGAGAGATTCTGAAATCAAGTTACCTGGTTAATCAAGTTATCTCTTGCTTATACCACTTATTTTGGCTAAAGCCAGACCTTAGGTGTGTTGTTTAAAACTCTGAGGCTCTGTTTTTTTGATCTCTAATATGAGACAAATGAGAGTCATTAATGAGATTAAAATAAATATTTCTAAACTACTTAGAATAGTCCCTGTTGCTTCGCAAAAGTGAAAAAGAAATAACTACCATTATTATCCCTTCATTGCTTAGAATGAAGAGAAATTTGTTGTTTGTTAAGGATTCCCTTCTTTCCTGGCCTCCTTCTAAGATGACCCCTCTACTTCTCTGTATCTCGTATCCTTACTTATGTTGGATGGTTAGATCTATTCCCTCTTTATTTCAAAATTCCATTTTATGTGTACAAATAAGCCTGTTTCCTCATTCCTGCTATAGTACTGGGATTCTCCTCACAGCACTGACAAACTTCTTGGAAAAAATATCTAGACCCTCCTGCATCCTTTTGAAATCACCAGCCCATTAGTTTCCCACTAGTTTCAATCTGATGCAAGTGTTCTGTATTTTCTCATCTCTAGTAAGCATCTCCCTTCTGAATGTGAGGGCTTTTCTTGGTCATTCTTCTTCCCACTCTACATTTAATGTTGGCAATTGAACATTGACCACAATCTCCTTCCCCTCCTTTTTTAAAAATTTCAGCTTCATATGAGGGTACAGGTGATTAGTTACATTGTTTACATTTGTTAGGTAGAGCCCAAGTTGTAGTTGTGTCCCTAATTCAGGAGGTATGCCATATACCCTTACAATGTGCCTATTAGTTGAGAGCACACCAATTCCCCTCTCTCCTTCCTTCTCCCGCCCCCAATATCCTTCTTCTTGAAATTTTCTTCCTTTGCCTTCTGTGATTCTCTTCCTACATCTCCGACTGAGCCTCCTCTGCTCTCTCTCTTAGACGTTGTCTTTTCTCAAGTTGTCCTCAGCCTGCTCTTGCCAGGTCTGCTCCTCAGCAATATCACCCACTCCCATAAGTCAGCTCTGCATCTATTTTTCTAATTATACCCCTGACCCAATATTTGACAAACTCTACACACTAATACTTCGCACTGAGTAGGGGTTATTTGCCTCTGCATTTCTTGCTGCACTCAGAAACCCAACCTGCCCCAGGTGTAAGACCACCAAATACCAGAACCCCTCTTTGAAGCTAATGGTGAACGTGTGTGGACACACTCTTTGTGAGAGTTGTGTGGACTTATTGTTTGTGAGAGGAGCTGGAAACTGTCCTGAGTGTGGCACTCTACTTAGAAAGAGCAACTTCAGAGTGTAACTCTTTGAAGATCCCACTGTTGACAAAGAGGTTGAGATTCAGAAAAAAGTGCTAAGGATATACAATAAAAGGGAAGAAGACTTTCCTAGTCTAAGAGAATATAATAATTTCTTAGAAGAAGTGAAGAAATTGTTTTCGACTTGACCAACAATGGGGATTTGGACAACACCAAAAAGAAAATGGAGATTTACCAAAAGGAAAACAAAGATGTTATTCAAAAAAACAAATTAAAGCTGACTCAGGAACAGGAGGAATTAGAAGAAGCTTTAGAAGTAGAACAACAGGAAAATGAATGGAAAAGACCATACAAAAAGAAGAACAACTTCAGCAGATTCTAAAAAAGACGAATAAATAGGCTTTTATTGGATGAACTGGCAAGTTCTGATCTTCCTGTTGCTCTGCTTTTGGCTCAGCATAAAGATAGATTTACCCAATTAGAAACGCAACTTGAGAAACCCAAACCTATAAAACCAGTGATGTTTTTCACAGGCATTAAAAATGGGTCAATATATTTCATTAGCACCTATTCAGAAACTTGGAGAAGCTCTGTATGAATACCAACCACTGCAAATAGAGACATGTGGTCCAAAAGTCCCTGAGTTTGAGATGCCAGGAAGACTTGGGTATTTAAGTTTAAATCTTTTATCTAGTGAGAATCAATTTTTGTTAATGGTGAAAGGTCGGGGTCCAATTTCAGGCTTCTATAGGTCACCAGCCAGTTCACCCAGCACCATTTGTTAAATAGGGAGTCTTTCCCTTACTGATTGTTTTTGATAGGCTTGTCAAAGATCAAATGATGATAAGTAGCTGGCTTCATTTCTTTGTTCTCTATTCTATTCCATAAATCTAACTCTCTGTTTTTGTGCCCATACCATGCTGTTTTGATCACTATAGATTTATAGTATAGCCTGAAGTCTGGTAACATGAAACCACCTGATTTGTTTTTATTTCTGAGTAATGTATTGGCTATTCAAGGTTTTTTTCCTTATTCCATATACAATGAAGCACTAGTTTTTCAAAGCACCAAGTATGACAATGGGGCTTTAATAGAGAGTGCATTAAATATGTAGATTGCTTTGGGTAGTATGGACATTTAAACAATGTTGATTCTTCCCAGCCTGAGCATAGTATGTTTTTCCATTTGTTGACATCTTCAGATATTTCTTTTCTCAGAGTTTCATAATTTGCTTTATAGAGAATCTTTACAGAGATCTTTCATGTCCTTTGTTTGGTAAATTCCCAGATATTTTATCTTCTTTGGCACTACTGTAAAAGGAATAGAGTCCTTGACTATATTTTCAGCTTGACTATTGGCATATATAAAAGCTACTGATTTGTAAGTATTGATTTTGTATCCTGAGACATTGCTGTATTCCTTGATTACTTCTAAGAGTTTTGTACTTGAGTCCCTGGGATTTTCCATGTATAGGATCACATCATCTGCAAAGAGTGAGAGTTTGATCTCTGACCCTATTTGGATACTCTTTATTCACTTCTCTTGCCCTTGATTCCCTTCTCTTGCCTGATTGCAATGGCTAAGACTTCCATTACTATGTTGAATAGCAGTGGAGACAGTGGGCATCCTTGTCTAGTTCCTGATCTGAGTGGAAATGTTTTCAATTTTACTCCATTCAATATGACATTGGCTGTGGGTTTGCTGTAGATGGCCTCTATCAGTTTAAGACATATCCCTCCTATTCCTATTTTCTTAAGTGTTCTGATCATGAAAGGATGCTGGATATTATCAAAGGCTTTTTCTGCATCCATTGAGAGAATCATATGGTCTTTGTTTTTTATTTTATTTATGTGATATATTATATTTATAGATTTGTGTATGTTCAACTAACCTTTAACCCTGGAATAAAACCAACTTGATCATGATGTATAATCTTTCTGATGTGCTGTTGAATTCTGTTTGCTAAGATCTTATTGAATATTTTTGCATCGACATTCATTAATGATATTGCTCTATAATTGTCTTTCTTTGTTGTATCCTTTCCTGGTTTGGGGATCAGGGTGATATTTGCCTCATAGAATGTGTTGGGAAGTATTCCTTCTTTTTCTATGCTTTGGAAAAGGTTGTATAACATAGGTACTAGTTCCTCTTTAAAGGTTTGATATTAGAGATTTTACTTTTCTATTTCTGGTTGGGTTGACCAAAGGTTTATTAATTGTATTAATCTTTTCAAAAAATCTTTTTGTTTGTTATCTTCTGAATGATTCTTTTGTTTCCAATTTCATTTAATTCTGACCTAATTTTGGTTACTTCTTGTCTTCTGCTGGGTCTGGAGTTGGAGTGTTCTTCCTTTTCTAGTTGCTTGAGATGACCCATTAAGTTGTTGGCTTCCTCTCTTTCTGTTTTCTTGATGAGGGCTTCCAATGCTATAAATTTCCCTCATAGGACTGCCTTTGCAGTATCCCACAGTTTTGATAATTTGTCTTCATTATCATTTCGTTCCAAAAATTTGGTGATTTACTTCTTAATCTCATCTTTGACCCAGCTATCATTCAGCTTAAGATCATTTAGTTTCCATGACTTTGTTTGAGTATGAAGATTCCTATTGCTACTGAGTTCAACTTTTATTCCATGGTGGTCCGAGAAGATACAAGGAATAATTTCTATTCTTTTAAGTTTGCTAAAGTTAGACTTGTGTCCTAGGATATGATCAATTTTGGAGTATGATCCATGGGTTTATGAGAAGAATGTATATTCAGTTTTATTAGGATGAAATGTTATGTAGAGATTTGTTAAGTCCATTTGTTCTAGGGTCAGATTTAAGTCTAATATTTCTTTGTTTAGTTTCTTCCAGGAGGATCTATCCAGAACTGTTAAAGGGGTGTTAAAATCTCCAACTATTTTGGTGCAGGAAGATATCAAATTGTTCATATCCATTAGGGTTTGCTTTATAAATAGAAGAGCATTCTGGTAGGATGCATAAATGTTAATTATCAAAATCTCTTCATGTTGTGTGTTTCCCTTGACAAATATGTAGTGACCATCCTTATCTTTCTTTATCTTTGTTGGTTTAAAGCAAATTGTATCTGCAAATAAAATTGCAACCCCTGCTTTGTTATTCTGATTTCCACTTGCCTGTATTACAGATGTCCATCCCTTCACCTTGAGTCTATTTTTATTCTTTAAGGTAAGATGAGATTTTTGTATGCAGCAGATATCTTGTCTGAGTTTATGGATCCAGTCAACCAAACTGTGCCACTTTAGATGACACTTTTTTTCTCAGGTTTTTTTTTTGGCCAGGGCTGGGTTTGAACCTGCCACCTCTGGCATATGGGGTCGGAGCCACAGGCACCACCCTTTAGATGACAATTTAAACCATTCACATTAATTGAGATAATTGATAAGCATGGTATTTTGAGTATTTTGAGTATCATGTTTTTCACCACTGTAGAAGTTGGGTTTTGTTCAAAAATTTCTGAGTGAGTTTACTTTAGTGGCAGAGCATTGTGGAGGATGAGACTGAGAATACTGGTTTAGTTAAGTCACATTTCTTCAACATGTGTATGTTATTAAAGTATTTGATTTCTCCGTCACAAATGAAACTCAATTTAGCTGGATACAGGATCCTGGGCTGAAAGTTGTTTTGTTTTAGGAGATTGAAGGGTGATGACTATTCTCTTCTGACTTGAAGGGTTTTGGCTGAGAGATCTGCAGTCATTCTGATATTTCTCCCTTTGTAGGTGATGCTTTTCTTATGTCTGGTTGCTTGCAAAATTTTCTCCTTCATCTTAACTTTGGCAAAGTTAATCACAATGTGTCTAGGAGATGCTTTATTTGGATTGAGTATTGCTGGGGTTCTGAAACTGTCTACTATCTGAATTTCTGTATCTTTTGCAATGCTTGGGAAATTCTCCTCTATAGTCTCTTGGAGTAGAGCATCTGTACCTTTAGGACCATACTCTTCTCCTTCAGGAATTCCTATAAGATGAATGTTTGCTCTTTTGGAATGATCCCCCAACTCTCAGGGAATAATCAGTTTTTGCTCTCCATTTGTCTGTCTCTTTGAGCATTTGGGAATGTTCAAAAGCTTTGTCTTCAATTTCAGAGATCCTTTCTTCTGCCTGGTCAACTCTATTATTGAGAGATTCTATTGTATTTTAGAGCTCCTCAAATAAGTTTTTCATTTCCTTGAGCTCTGCTGTCTCTTTTCTCATTAGGTCCATATCTTTGGTGACTTTGTCTTTGAATTCATTAATTTCTTGAGACAACTTTAGAACTACTCTTTGGATTACAATTTCTAACTTTTCTTCCATTCCATTCACCTTCTTTGCCATCCAATTCTGTTTCTGACATTTCACCCATTTGTCTATGCATAGTATCTTCAGTTGTCTCACCTTTGTCATTCCTTGGGGGGGGTGGGGAGTTGATCTACTCTGGTTATTCATGGTGCCAGAGTTCTTCTGTTGGTTCCATCCCACTCTTATTTTCCACCACTTGGTTATTAGAACTGGTAGGGTGAGATTGAATTGGGATTCCCAGGTAGTAGAGTTAATCAGCCCCTTACCAAAGTGCTAGGCTTTGTAATTATGGCTTATCCCCTACAACCTTACAAAGGCCTCTTTCAGAGTTTTGGCCAGAGACTCTGAGGACCTACTTGGTGAGATAATGCAAACTGGCTCTGTTTTGAAATCAGCTAACTTCTACCCTGTCCTAAGAAGCCACAGTACTGGATTTGAATCTTGACTGGGGAGAGATACAGACAGCTATGGCACGCTGCCCCCACCATTCAGTTCTTTTCCACTACATAATTAGGAAGGTCAACCTCAGAGTTTCCCTGGGTGGACAGCCCCAGATGTGAGTTCTAATCAAATTGTCTTGGGCAGTACAAACACTCCTCAACAGAGAGGGCTCCATCCAAGAGTCTCCCATAGTTCAGTTGGAGTCAGGGGACCACACCCTTGCCTGCTGGTCTCAGTCCACACCTGGCAAGCCTCTGCTCAACAGCCCCTTTGGAGCCAGAGACCAGCCTGGCCCACTGAACTCAGTCCACAGTGGGTGACCACTCTCCTCCTTATGGGCATCATCGGAGCTGGAAGTTCTGCACCCCCTCCCACAAGACACAACCAAATTAAGGGTCAACACTGCCACTGGCTGGGCAAAGTCATAACCAGGTGTCTGCTCCTCCTTCGTGTCCCTTTCTTCCCATGCCCACTTTATTCCCCACTAGACACTGATTCTGATTCTGTCCTGATGTTCTACAGTTCACATTATGCCCAGATCTCTCAGGAAAAGACCAAACACTCTGCACTCTGCAAGGGAAAGGACTTGAGACTATCATGCGAGGGGAGAATTGAGGGGGAAAATATTTGTTCAATTTTATGCCAGATGGGATGGTGTCTAGGTTCATAAGTGGGACCTCCCTGGAGAAAGAGACCCAGTGTTCAGTAGTTCTCTCCAGTGAGATAAAATGAGAGGTCTTTTGTTCCCTGCTGGCTCTCAGGGAGCTCATGGCAGCCTGCCACTTGGGGGGAGGTCTCTTATCCTCTAGATGATAGGCTTTGTAGCTGTAATTTGTTTTCTTGAATGCTCTTCCTTGGAATCATAGCTTGCCAAACTTCTTTTTGGCTCAGCTCCCCACCTTTGGCTTCATAGAGTCTAATTCTGTCCAGTTTTTCCCCCTCTGGTCAGGAGTCGCTGCCGAGGGTTGCTCCTAGTCAGCCATCTTCCCAGAATTCTTCCCATAGCACTTGCTTTTATTGTGGCTGCCTCTTCTGCCAAAGGTGAGGCCATTCGTGGGTGCAGAACAGTTCTTTGAGTGGCCTGTGACCAATCCAGTTCTCCTTTTCTCATTTGTAATTATCAAGAATAACTGTAAAATGTCCTGAGAATGTAACATCCCAAGATAAGGAAGGAGGAACTAGCTGGTAGCCTGGGTTCTGTTCCAGTCCCTTCTAGAAACAGGACATCCTTCTGTACTTTAGCTCAATGTCTTGTATTACCTCCAAGGTATAGAACCCAGGGAGGCTGCTTTCTGGAGTCCTTCAGCTTTAGTGCAACTGGGGCATGCACAGAGGAGATGCCATCTGCCTTGGGCAGATTTCCTGAGCCTTGGAGGACCAGCCCATCATGAATCTTGGGCTTCTACTGTTCCTTACTGCCATCTGTAAGTAATAAATTTGTTTCATGTAACTTAGTGTGTGTGCATTTTGGAAAAAAACTCTCAAACTGTGATTTTCCTCTGCTCTCACACGATAATAATCATCAACACAGAAAAGACTTCTGTAGCCAAATGTGAGTCTTGTCGCCACATACCAAGCAGTAGACACCAGCTGGGTGTCCTCTAATTCAGTTTTGATACAGTCTACCTGGAGGTGGCATCAGATCCTACAGGATGAGGGCTCAGTCCTCAAAACTGCCCTGCCTGGTTAGACACCAGCTTCTAGTTGAGGTTCCCACAATTCCCTCTTTGAGTTTAATTAGTTTGCAGGAGCAGCTCACGGAACTCAGGGAAACATTGATTTATACTTACTGGTTTATTACCAAGGATATTGCAAAGGCTACAGATGAAGAGAGGTGTAGGGTGAGGAATGAGGGAATGGGGCACACCACTGAGAGATGGGGTGATGGTCCGCAAGAAGGAGAGGAGGCCAGTCCATGGGCGAGGACAGGCTTTATTAGAGGAAAGGGCAGAGTGGAGTGTGACCAGGAGTCAGCTTGCTCCCACACAGTGGCAGTATGCTTTTATTAGCCTTCTCAGTACAGCTGGAATGGGGAAGTGACTGGAGTCATTCTTTTCTGATTGTGTTTGTGTCAGGGCTGCCACCAGCATACACCTGTGCCAGTCAGGATTATGGGTGTATCCCTAGGGCTGACCAGGATATGGGTCGGGTTTCCAGGAGCTCTGGCCTTAAAGCACTCCAGCAGTCTGGGGAGGGATTGCTTGTTTTTTCTGAAATGGCTGCATTCTTATCAGTGTTATGAGAATTTCTTTCCCATTGCCACCTTTCAGCAACTTCTATGTATTCAGCTATGTAGAAGCCCTCTGAACCCAGTTCTCTTGGTTTTTTTCGGAGGCTTCATTACTTAGGCATGATTGCCAACCTCATAGGAGTAGACATGACTGACAACCCAGCACATCCCATCTGTTGGGTCCTTCTTGGCCTCTCTGTACATCATTTCTTCCTCCAGGGGATGGGCAGGACCAGCTCTGGAATGAGTTTGTTTGTTTTAAGACAGAGTCTCACTCCGTTGCCCAGGCTAAAGTGCTGTGGCATCAGCCTCGCTCACAGCAACCTCAAACTCCTGGGCTCAAGTGATCCTCTTCCCTCCGTTTCCTGAGAAGCTGGAACTACAGGTGCCCACCACAATGCCGGGTTAGTTTCTCTATTATATTTTTTTAGTAGAGATGGAGTCTTGCTCCTACAGGGGTTGGTCTCGAACTCCTGAGCTCAAGAGATCTTTCTGCCTCGGCCTGCCAGACGCTAGGATTACAGGTGTGAGCTACCATGTCTGTCCCTGAAGTGAGGGTCTTTTGACCCACAATCAGACTAGAATAAGTCTCCTGTCCTTTTTCACCTGCCCAAGGAGGAGGATAGGAGGTCAGAGGGAGAGAAAGAGAGAGAGAGAGAAAGAGATTTTTGTTTCTTTTAGCACTCTTGAGGCCTAAAGTGTCTCAACTTAATAACAGTAGCAAGGGCTGTGGGACTAATGAATCAGGAACCATGGACCAAAAAACCATAGACCCCCTGTATATCATATTATTATTTTATTATAATATAATATTAAAATATAATTATATTACATTATAATATTATATTATATAGGGGGTTTATATATATAAATATAATAATTATATTATATTATATGTCATAACACCATGATCAGTTTTATATCTTATCAGAATTGAGCAAGCAATAAAGTACAACCAAGACTACAGGGGCTGGAGTGGTAACTAGCACAGTGAACATACTTTGCGGGGGGTTATTATCCCATAGGATTCGATTCATTTGGTTGTCTTGTGATCTCAATTCTCTGATGAGCTCAATAAAAGTTAAGTTTTATAAATAAATTATCTTTTTCTTTTTTCAGGACAATCTCAGCATTCTCGTGCTCCTTTCCATATCCTGGACAAAAATGGACTGTCACATCAAAATTTTTCTAAGGTCAAGTAACTTTGTTTTGTTTCTAGACACTAACAATGAACTTAAGAAAAATCTCAAATTAAAACAATACCATTTAGGGCGGCACCTGTGGCTCATCGAGTAGGGTCCCAGCCCCATATACCAAAGGTGGTGGGTTCAAACCCAGCCTTGGCCGAACAGCAAAACAAAAAATTAGCCGGGCGTTGCGGCGGGCGCCTGTAGTCCCAGCTACTCGGGAGGCTGAGGCAAGAGAATCGCCTAAGCCCAGGAGTTGGAGGTTGCTGTGAGCTGTGTGATGCCACGGCACTCTACCAAGGGCAATAAAGTGAGACTTTGTCTCTACAAAAATAATAATAGTAATAATAAAGCAATACCATTTAAAGTCTCCTCAAAGAGAAAGAAATTCTGACACACACTCACCAACTATGTACTGGATCTGTATGCTGAAATTACAAAATGCTGATGAATGAACTCAGAGAAGACTCAAATAAATGGAGAGACACTGTGTTCATGGACTGGAACACTTCACCTAGTAAAGGTGTCAATTCTCCCCAAATTGATCTATGTGTTTAATGCAATTCCTATAAAAAAAAAATTCTCAGGAAGGCTTTTTGTAGACATAGATAAGGTTATTCTAAAATTTATATAGAAAGGTACGACTTTGTGAATATGCTCAAAATCACTGAATTGTCAACTTTAAAGGGTGAATTTTGAGGCATCTGGATTTTATCTCAATAAAGATGTTATAAAAACCTTTAGGAAGGCCCTCATTTTCAGGGCCAGATTCTGTGTTTGAGTAAGTCTGAGACTGAATACCTCAAATGTTGCGCCCTAAGCACTTCCCTTCTGTACCCTGGGCCTGGCCCAGGTGGAAGTTGGTGTACGTATCCTCTAAATTCTGATCCTCACTGATTGACATTCAGCCCTGGGGTTTAACTCTCCTGGTTTGCTCTCTGTTCCAGCCAAGCTCAGTGCTGTGGGCAGGTGACTCCCTTCAGTAGAGATTCAAGAAGCCATCAGGGTATGCAGCCACCAACGGGCACAGCATTGTCAAATGTCTGTGATCCCCTGTGTCATCTGGCCACTGCCATCTCCCCTGCTCGTCTCTTCACTGCCTTTGCCTCCATTCTCTTTGAAGAACTCGCTGCTGTCCCACCCCAGGGCCATTGCACAGCTGTTCCTTTGCCTGGAGCACTGTCCCGAGGTTTTCATCTCGCTGACTTCTTCCTACCCTTCAGGACTCAGCTCAGTGTCACCACATGAGAGAGAGTCCTTCTCTCCCTGCTCTATCCCAAATCCAAAAGACTTCTCTATCAAGATACTCAGAATGCATTCTTGTTAGCACTTGCCACCATTTGGAAAGTATATATTCATTTGTTTGTCCAAGTATTTAATGTCGGTGTTCCCTACTAGGCTGTGAGATTCAGGAGAGAGGGACTGGGTCTGTTCTGTTCATGGCTGTGTTCATCATATCCTTCACTGTGCTTGGCGCATAGATGATGCTTAACAAATGTTTGTCAGATGTTTTATGAATAAGACACACCTCAGGCATTACTCTTCCCAAACAAACCCGCCCAAATAGGGGAAGGATGCCTCTGTGCAGGAATCAGTGGCACTAGATGGTCTTTTCTATAATAGAGAGGTGAGCAGGAGGGTGTGGGAAACCAGATGCGGGAGAAGTTAACTCTTCTGGGGGCCCAGAGAGGGAATAAAATCTAGAGAGCATGTGCCATGTGAGCTGGGTTTTGAAGGATGAATAGGAGAGTGCTGGGTATATAAAAATGTGGGGAGAGAATGGCAGGCAGAGGTGACGGCATACCAAAGAGTGTGGAAGCAGATAAGTGTTGTTTCTCTAGCTGTGTGTATGTATGTGTGTGCGTGTGTGTATGATTGTGTATGTACAGTGCTAGGGTGTGAGTCTGGAGATGCAGGTAGAATCCTGCATATGAAAGGTTTTCAATCCTCAGCTAAGGAAGCTGGATTCATTCTGACCCCCATCTTTTCCCTGAGGGTGATGTCAGGGGGTGGGGGAACTGCCAGGTTGGTTGATTTCAGGTGACACATCAAATTCATGATTTTACAGGGATTTAAAAATAGTGTATTATATTGTTTCCTTTAACACATAAATGTATATAAATAAAAAAGGCAAGTCAACTTAAAGAAATACATTAATTAAGTAATAAATACAAATGAAACCAGGGCATACATTTGGCAACTGCTACTGAGGATGGTGGGAGCCATAGCAAGGACAGAGCAAGGGAGGAGCATGGCTCCTCAAAGGCTGGCCCTTGGAAGGCTGACTCTGGGCTCAGCTGGGTTGACTGGGGCGTGCTAAGCTGGCAAGCATGAGAATAGGGCCCGTGGGATAGGGAGCAGGGGAGAATCCAGACCTGGGAGTCTGATTGGATGTGAGAATGAAGTAGACAAGGAGTTGGGAGAAGCCTTGGTTTGGGGCTTGAAGACAGCAGGCTGCTTCTAGCAGGAGATGGCAGAGCTAACTAGGTTAGAGCACTTGCTCCTCTCTTTATAAGGCTCAAGTTCTTATTTACTGCAATGGAACAAAATTTGCAGACTTCTGTGTAGCAAAAGGATTCCTTCCTGTGTCCTCAGTCAGAGGCTGAAGCAGACAGCTGGTGTCCTCTCCGTGTCTTTTCCCTGGCCTGTGTCAGCCCATACGTGCCCCAGGACCCGCCCTAGACCAGCAGAAGATGGGAGTTGGGTAAATATCCCAGGCCCTCCTCCTGGTGGGTGGTGTGCTCCACATCATCTCCCAGTGGGGGTTCCCCCTGGAATGAGCCCCGGTTGCGCACAGCAAGGAGCCCACTCCTTAACAGCCTTACATGGGCTTCTTTCCCTTCCCTGGCTTGTGTACCCACTCTTCAAATGGCACTTCCTAGGACCACCTCCTAAAGAAAACACCTGCACTCAAATGTGTGCGCCAGAGTCTGCTTTCGTGGGAACCCCAAAACAAGACAAGGAAGCAAGAAATGTTGGGGTCACGCCTCTTTCCCAGCCTCCTCTGGAGCTGCAGACATCACTTGTCCTGATAAAATCTGGAACTAACTGGGCCCCCGTATTTTACCACCTCTCGTGGTCTTTGTGGGCACAGCCAGAAAACCACGATTTGGGTGAGGGAGGAGCAGGCCCCAATTTTTTCTTTTTTCTTTTTTTATCATTTTAGTGAAGTCAGCAATTGGCAGCATAAATGTTGACTCCGTTATTTGGGGTATGGAGGGAGAGGCCACTTTGCCCCAGGGTCTTTGCTCTTGTTGGTCCCACTGTCTGGCATCCCTAAGGTATCCCAAGTCCAGATCCCTCTTTTCACAATGCCTGGCTATTTTTTTGTTGTAGTTGTCATTGTTGTTTAGCAGGCCCAGGCCAGGTTGAAACTCGCCAGCTCCGCTGTATGTGGCCGGCGCCCTAACCGCTGAGCTACAGGAGCCGAGCCTATTTGCTTTCTCTCTGGTCCGTCCTCCCCAGGGAGGTGAGCTCCGTGAGGACAACAGGATATTGCACAGTGCCAGACATGGCACGCGACAGGCGCGCAGCAAGTCCACACGGAATGAACGTAAAGGCAGAAAGGCCCCCGGCCAGGGATGTGCGGGGGACCTGCGTCTTCCTCCGCAGCTGCGGGCTCCCACTGTAGCTCTGGGGTGTGCAACCTGGACACTTTTGTGAACCGATTGAGGTTCCCCGAGGAAGAACACCCACACCAGAGGAGAATTCACGGCGCCGCACGCCAGGGGGCTCTGCCCCACACTCATTTTCCTTGAGTGCTTCCTGCCATGCTGAGCAGGAGCAGCTGCAGCCTCCTGTCTTCCTTGGGACTGGGCCTGCCCCTGCATGGGGTGTTCATGCAGGCCGCCTCTCCCCTTCATCTCACACCAGCATGGGCCTCCAGGACGCCCCCACATCCTGGCTCTGTCCACGCCTTCCTCCAACAGCTGCCCCTTGCTCTTCGTGATTCTGAGACCTCAGGAAGGGGCCGGTTTGCCTGGGTGGGTGGTATTGTGCCCATGCGTTAGGGTGGGTCTAGAATCTTTGACGCTGGTGGGTGTTTGTGCCTCTGTGTGTCTGCCCATCTCTTGCCATCTGAGATTCCAGACCCGGTGGCACTACAGACTTCTGGGGGCCGCTCTTCGCCTTCCGAATGCGGCCGCACCGGGAGGTTGGGATCAGAGAACGAAAACCCGGGACTGGAGCCCGCCCGTCCACCTTGCTCCGGCAGGGGGCGCCAGCGCTCCGCGGAGAGGCGCGCTCGGCGGCTGTTGGCCAGACACCTGCGCAGGGCCGCTGAGCCCCCCAGACCCGCCAGAAAGGGAATCCGAGGCTCAGGAAGGCCAAGGGAAGCTAATTAGACCTCTTAAATCCCATACCCAAGTTCCTCTTCACCAAACCTCTCTCTAGACTTGGGAGCGGGAAGAGAGGGGATCTCTAGGAAATAGGGTGGGAGTACTTTTCTCTGGGGTATCAGACTTGCTCAGAGGCAGATAGATGGATGGATGACCTTGCAGTCCCCTCAGGGAAGATGCAGGGAAGTCGTGAGCCCAGAGGTGAGGTCTGGAGGGCAAGGCTAGGGGACTTCCCTGAAGTGGGGGAGGGGCGGAGGGCCCATTTATTCATCTGTAAAATGGGTGTGTGGGAAACAGGCAGTTTCAGTTCTCTCCTTGCTTTTCTGCTTCATCTTAGCTCAGGCCAGAGGTTTCAGAGGTGACTAGGCCAGTGTCATGGGAAGACCACCCTTGCACTATCCAGGCACAACCACTTCCAGACCCTGCTGGTTCCTGGGCCTGCGTACTTGGTCAATGGGATGGTCGTCTGAGCTAACAGCATGCATTTTCATTACCTAAGAAGGCTGACTCAAAATGATGAATTGAGCCAATCAAATATTGCCCTCCTGGTCTTCTAGAAAATCACACTGAATGCCCACTGCATGCCAGTTTTGCGCTGGGTGTAGGGGACAGACCAGTAAGCCGAAAAATGAGGCTCTGCCCCCAGAGACCTCACCAACCAGAGGGAGGAGACAGACCATCAAACAAGTAAATCACAAACAAGCAAATAATTACAAATTGTGATAAATGCTGTGAAGGAAATCAAGAAAGGGCAGATGTAAAGGATAACTGAGAAGGGGGGGTTCCTCTTAGCTGGAGCTGTCAGAGGAGGTCCCTGTAATGAGGCAGCATTTAAACTAAGAGCTGGAAGAGGAGATGGAGCCAGCCATGCAAAGGCGAGGCAAGTGGAAAGGGTGAAATAGGACAGGGAAAATGATCAGACTCATAATTGTAAAACCTCCTTCTGGCTGGTAGGAGGAGGGCTTCGGCAACAATGGAAGCCAGAAGACCAGAGAGGAAGCTGCTGCCATGATTCAGGAGAGAGGCCATGGCTGCTCAGACTTGATAGCAGCCATGGGGGTGGTGGGTTCTGGATATATTTTATCGTAGGGTTAATGGATCTTGCTGTTAGATGTGAGGTAAGAGACAGGGAGGAAGCTGGGATGGCACCTTGAAAAACTGGGTAGTTGGAAGTTCCCTTTTGCCAATGTGGGGACGGTGGGAGAAAAGCAGGGTGGAAGGGTGGAAGAATTCGAGGGATTGGGGAATGGAGTCCTGCCCACCCTCTGATTCCCCTGACATGGTGGGTGAGTTGTGGTTCTGATAAATATCTCTGACTCAGGAGCTTGCAGGTTGCACCTATATGGGAGTCCCTGCCCCAGAGCTCAAGGATTCTGTTCCAACTAGGACTCTAATGACCTGTGTCCTCCTCTTCCTGGTGGCCAGACCCAGGTGAGGGAAGAGGCAGTGGTGGAAGATTAAGGAGGAAGCCCTCCCTACACACACTCACACACCAGGGGAGGCGCTGCTGGAGGCAGGGAGTGCTTAAGGGTCAGAAATGTGAGGGAAAAAATGATCCACCTTTGTGTTTTGACCTCATTTCTAAATAACCACAGCTACCAAGGAGGACACTAATTTGCCTCTGGCAAGTGGATGGAGGGAATGCCAAGAAAGCTGAAGAGCACAACAGGACACAAGGGCTAAAGTCCTTGCACTGTCCACTTGTAGAGCTGAAGGTAGGGAGGGCTGAGGCTCTGAGGGCTGCTCAGGCGCTGGGCTCACTCCAAGCTAAGTTTATCATCTATAGGTTTCCCAACCCACCAGTGGGTCTCAAGCAGCCAAAACCTACCTTGCCTTGGCAGCCTTGGGAGGCACATAGAACATTTTTGCCACTGAGCCTCTTCCCCTGAAGGCCATCCTTTAGGTTTCACCACAAGCACCACTGTTCCGGGGAAGCCCTCTCTCATTACTGGGTCACATCCCCAGTGAGGGCACCCACTTGGCCATCTCTTTCCACCCCCGTGCACGTTCACATATATGATCTACATTCACCCTGCAAGGATGGTCTGCTGCTTCTTTTAGGGATGAAGGTATTAAGGTTCAGCCAATTTAATCAGTTTGCCCAAGGTCACAGAGTTAGCATTTGGCTTTGAACTTTATGTGCCTGTAGCAGATTCAGGAAATGTTGCCCCCAAATCCTTTGTTAGAGCTGAACACTACTTAACAACAGAAAACTATGGACCCCCCCCAAAGGATCCGATGAGTCATCTCAAAGGACCAAATAAATATTAGTGCTGGGCCCAGGCATGAGGTAGGGGTTTTGTTTTGGACCCCCTACTCATTTGGTGATGGGGCCTGAAGACCAACCTCAGCTGAAGGAACTCCTTCCCCTTTTTCAAAGTCAGCTGTTTCTGTCCCTGAAAATGCCTCTGAAATGTCAATTGTGGGCCACCCTCCCTTCACCCCCCTCCTGCTAGTCATGTAACAGCTCAAATATATTATACATATTAAAAGAATATATTCTCTGGCAGCCCTGAAGGGGATAATGAAACCTATATATATATATCTATATATTTATACACAATGGATTGGCTTGAAATGCTCTGAATATCCCTCCAGCTGTGGCAACCCTTTGAAATATGACACTCAAACAACGCCTCCCCCACTGGCGGCAGGCGGGAGACATTAAAGATTTAAAAAAAGGGAAGGAAAGAAGGAGAGGAAGGAGAAGAAAAAGGAGGCAGCTGCTTTTGCCTTTGGCTGTGCAGCAGCAAACTGTGTTTAAATATTAAAACCACCCATCACCAGACCCAGCTGTCCACCCCCTTCAGTGGCCTGGGTACTTGCCAGGGTCTCCTGTGGCTCAGAATGGCTGAGGGTTGCAACACGCATCCAACCCCCCCCCCAAGCCCAGGGAAGTGAAGGAGGCTGGGAGGTGTGTGTGGGGGGTGGGGGGCACTCTGCTTGCCTAGGCTTGCCTGGGAAAAGGGGCCTAATTTTGGAGGGGAGTCTGCTGGATCCGAGGCAGAAGCTGTAGGTTTCAACCTGACTCTGCCTGTTAGATGCTGCATGACCTTGACCTTGGGGAAATGTCTCCCCATCTGAGAGAGCTGGGCTGGGTCCTGGGGCTTTAGAAGCATAGTAATCCTCATAGAAATTGCCTGCAAAATTGGGGCAAGGGAAACGGGCTCCCAAGAGTGACAGGCCCTTCTGAGTGTCCAGAGCATTGTTCTGTCTCAGCACGGGTGCTTTAGGGCACTGGGTAGGGCCTCACTTCCTCTGTAGCAGTTCCTACAGGACAGGCACTTTTAAAACATTTGTTAATGATCAGAGATAATGAGAAAGTACACCTTGTTCCAACAATATAATCAAAGGTGATCAGGAGTGACACGGGCTATCCCACGAGGTGGTGAGCTCCCTGCCACTGAAGGAATTTGGAGACCACAGGAGCTCTATTTGGAGAGCTATAAGGGAGATTTCAGCATTTGGCAGGGAGTAGCTGTCAGGCCCCTTCCAACTGCAAATTTCTGTAATTTAAATTTTCAATAATTGAAGTCTGTATAGAACTTCGGGTATGACCGAGAGGGGGAGAGAGAGCAGTTTGGGGTTCCTGTAAATGCCATAAGAGCATAAAATGGCAGGTATATGGCTTTGCTTTCCAGGTGAGTGCGGGCATCTTGCCACCTTGAGTGCATTCTAAGTTTTAAAGATGCGTATTTTGCCATGCCATAGCTCCCTGCCACTGAAGGAATTCAGAGGCCAAAGGAACTCCAAATTCCAGCCGTCTAAGGTTTTAGGATTCCAGAATCTAAAGTTTATATATCTTGAAGTTTCTGAAAGTCAACATTTCTAGGACCCTATGAGTCAAGAAATTTTTAATCTAGGAGTGGTCACGATGGGATTTTCTATGGGGAATGTATGTTAGGGGTGGAGTTGCTAAGGAGTGGAAGTTTTCTTTTGTTTCCAAGGTGAACCAACTACCCACAGAAATCTAGAAAAAGACCACCTGCAAAAAAGCAAAGTGATTTAGCTTTTTTAACTTAGAAAAATACAAAATATTTTATATATCCAGACAGGAGTAGAGCTCAGGTGGGAGTTTGGTGAGGGAATGGAGTCCATTGTGTGCTGGTAAACCACTTCTCAAAAGAAAAAAAGTGCAGGGGTCTGTAGTGTCTGCCAATTTCTGTGGTGCAAATGTTACCGCCATGGTCAATTTCAACTCGCTGACCATTTAACAGCCGATTCTTAAAATTCTTGAAAGTTTAACAGTTGCATCTTATGACCTAGCAGAAGGTGGCTCCAGCACATCCTGGGAGGGGTGTCTGGCTAGACCTCTGTACTTGGACCTGAAAGGGGCAGAAGAGGTATGTGCGAGGGCAGTTGTTCAAATGGGAAGACGGCTGTGCCAACAACAGATGGCATGTGGATCCTGATGGAAAGGTCTCCTGCCCCTGGGGAGGAAAGCAGAGGCTGTCCCTCTTATTGTGGGCCAGGGGAGCCAGAAAGGGCAGTGGAGGAGGATTCCCATCAAGGAAGGGCGGCAACTGTCCCTTCCCCACACCCACCCTTCGGCTGAGGCAGGACGTTCGCCTATTTCCTCACTTAGTTACTCCATGAAGATTTATGCAGAGCAGGGATCCCTGTGATCATTTTAGAGGTGAGAACATGAAGACCCAGATGGGCACAGGTATTTGTTTCCAGTCACATAGTTGCCGAGTAATAAAATGATAGTAACTCAACTGAATCGAGCATTTACTCTGAGCCAGGTCCACGCTAAATAGCTCGACTTGTTGGGTAGGTCAGGGTGCCAGGAAGCAGACCAGAGATAAAGTTCCCTGTGTAGGAGATTTATTACAAAGGTGTGCCCAGGTGAGGAGGCAGTGAGGAAGTTGCAGAACAGGGAAGAGGAGGAAGCCAAGCGAGGATGTGACTGCAGGCAATGCCCTAGCCCCAGCCTATCTCCCCCCCTGGAGCATAAATCCCACCTGAAGCTTTCTGTGCCCTCTAGTCATTGGCTATTGGCCACTCTAGGTGCCAGGCTTTCAGGAGCCTTGTGGTCCTAGGTCAGGCCTCTGAGTGAGGTTTCCCTTAATGGCATCTAAACACACAGAAGTTGGGTGTGGACAGAACACATCACAGGGGCCTGAAGTAGACAGTGGCAGTGCCCATTCCCTTGTATTAGCTCATTTATTACAACAATCCTGGGTGGTGTGATTATCACCGGTGCTTTGCAGATGGGGAAAAAGGCACAGAGGAGTGAAACCACTCACTCAGCATCACATGTGAACAGCAGAGGCAGGCAGAGCCCGGCGGAGAGGCCTGGCCCCACCTCCTGTTGTTCTCTTTTGGGAGGAAGGGGGGATGGTGGCTGGAGGGGCAGAGAAGGTGGCCAGAGGTGGGGGAAGCTGTCAGGAGAAGGGGAAAGAGGGAGAGGGCCGGTTCTAAAAGACTGTATGGATAGAGGTCTGTGAATATGTGAGAGAGAGACGGATGGACAGACAGACAGACAGACAGGCAGACAAAGGAAGCAGAGAGGTGGGGGTTCAGAGAAGGGGCTCCCACAGGACTTTCTTCCCCTCCCACAAAACATCCTACTCCTAGTTCTCTGTGCCTCAGTCTTTTTCTCCGTAAAATGGGATGAATAGAGGTATCTGTTCCCTCCTGGTGCTGTTGAAAAAATTAAATAAGAATGTGTCTGTCAGACGCTTGGTCTAAGGTGGCCCACTGTGAGGACTGACAGCCACAGCTGCTCTCTCTGCCCAGCCAAGAGGTGCCAGCTGGGGCACCAGGTGTGAGCCGAGCCTCTGGCCTGGGGGACAAGGGGCTGTGCTAGGGCTGAGTGTAGGTGTAGAGGAGAGAAGGCGGGGTAAGTGGAAGTAAGACAGTGTCTTGCCCGTGAGCCTGGGGGGCCATCAATGTGTTTTCAGCACGGAGTGTCATGACTGCAGCGTTGGGTGCAGATGGGGCCAGAGTGGCCGCAGGGAGGCCAGGGGAGGCTGCCACCATCTAGGTGGGATGACGGGTGTATGACTGGGCTGGAGCAGAGGCTGGTAAGAATGGAGGCTTGGGCTGCTGGTGGTGTGCCAGCACATATGTGTGTGTGTTCCATCTGAGTGGGTGTAACCACATCTGCGTATGTGAGTGTGCTTTGTACTAGTGTGCCTAAATATTTGAGTGTGTTTGTAAATGTGTGCAGGTGTGTGTCTGGCCCGATCCCAGCAGGTTGGGGTGGCAGGGGGCTGAAGGCCTGGCACCAGGCTAAAGGACGGCTGGGCACGCCCTCTGCACCCACCCAGTAGCTGATTCCCAGGCCACAGAGGAAGGCTGGGGACCACCATGTCCATATTATCACTACATTGGTCCTGGTGGAGGTGCAGAACCCTTAGGCTGGGGGACTCAGGGATGGCGAACTGAGCTGGGTGGGCATAGAGAAGGCTGGGTATGTACCTAGGGCAGAGCCACCTCCCAACGGGGTCTCTGTTTCTGAAACTGTGAAATGGGCCTTGAAGAGCAGTCCCAGAAGATTCTTTAGCATCCACCTTGCACAGAGGCCTAGCTTGGGCAATGATTTGGTCAGTGAATTGGTGACTGCGTGGAGCACAGACTCCAGGCCTCCTGAGGCCCCATGAATCGTGCCCTCTCAGGAATTCTGGAACACCAGCACAGGGGCCCCACTCTCTAAGCATCACCCAACAGAACACCTCAACCTGAAAGGCGCAGTGATGATGTCCCCTGGATCAGATCTCCAGCCACGTCTTCCAAGTCTGAAAGGACTTGGGACTTCCACCACTAAAGCTCACAGCTTCTCCATTCTACACAATTTCAGGGCCAAGACATTTTCTTCCTGCCTGCCTGTTATTTCATCATTGCAGATCAGTTACCTGGCTAGGTGAATCTTTTGAATGTTTTTTTTTTAAATGTAGGCACTGAATATGACGGCATGTATCTGTAGTCCTAGCTACTTGGGAGACTGAGGCCGGAGGATCCCTTGAGCCCAGGAGATCAAATTTAGCCTGGACAGCATCATAAGATCCTGCCTCTAAAATAATAAATCAATAACATTAAAAATGTAGGTCATTTCAGGAACTGTTCTATTTTCTATCTTGGTTGTCAATTAAGATTGAAAACAGGGACACCTCTCCCTGTAATGGGGCCAGTTCATCGGGGGAGGTCCTTGTCTCACATTGAAAAGCCCTGGTCTTGGAGGAAGGCTAGATCTGTCAGCAAATAAGATGGTGCAGCAGGCAAACTGAGGCACAAAAGCTGGGGCCAGAGCAAACGCCTTATTAACAAACACATTAGTTCATATTGAACCCTAGTTAACAGCTAATATCTTTGTTAACTGTTAACACCCTAGTTAATTATAAACACGACTTAATAAAAACCTTGTCTGCTGTTGAATACATTAGTCAACAGTGAACAATATAGTTAACAGCAAACATTGTTATTAATAGTTCATACCCTAGTAAACTGTGAACATGCTACTTAACAAACACCTTGGTTCACAGTGAATGCCCCAGTTAACAATGAATGCATCCTAGTTAGCAGTCAACATCTTCATTAACAGTTAGCATTCCACTTAATAATAAGTGCTTTAGCCAATTCCTTGGCAGGAACCAATTTCCAGCTGAAAAGGAGGATGAGGCACTCACCCAGGGTTTGGGGAGAAGGAGGGACACAGGCCTTTGCTTTGTCCTGCAGGAAGACCAGGCCAGGCCAGGCCTTACCTCCCTGCAGCAATGAAGCTCCCCTGTGCTCCCTTCCCACCCCACACCCCCACAGGCTGCAGCAGACAGCCTGGAACCCCAGCAGACAAAGGGGAAGATGAAACAGCACTGGAATGTGAAATGCATAATTCAACTCCAGCCCCAGTGCCCCATGCTTCCCTGGAAGGGAGCTTAAGTTCCTCTTTAGTGTCAGAGATGAAAGTCCAGGCAGGTGTAGGTGGGGAGCTTGGAGTAATTCGTAGCCTCTCTTTCCTCTCACTCTCCCTTCCTTCTGCCCCCACCCCCCCTCAGCCTGTCAGCCACCCCTCTCCCTGCCCTCCCTCTTTCTGATAAGTCTGTCCAGCTTCCTCCTTCTCTACCTCACACTCCAACCACCTCTCTCATTGCTCATAAATCTTCTCTTTGCCCATCATCTTTTCTCAAACTTTTCCTCTGACTTTGTCGTTTCTTCCTGTCATTCCCAGTCATCATCTCTTTGATTCTGTCTTTCTCCTTCCCTCCATCCCTCCCTCCCTCTCTCCTTCTCTCCCTCTCTCAGCTCTTATCATTTTCCGGATGTTAATCCAAGCACCACCTTCTCCAAGAAGCCCTCCTTGACCCTCCAGGCCTCCCCTATACCTGTGTCCCACATTCTTAAGCCATGTCCCATGCCTTGCGAGCCCCTACTTCTACTTCTGATGAATTATTACAAACCAGAGACTGTCTCCCCACCAGAATGTAAGTTCTTTGTCTGTCTTACTCATTGCTGTAATATTCAGTGAGTACATAGGCGGTGCTTAATAAATGTTTCAGCATAATTGCCTTTCTCTCTGCTTCTCCTACTCTCTCCGTTTTGTCCCAGCTACTTAGGTCCCCAGCCAGAGGCCCCTCTGCTTGTCTCTCATCCTGCTACCCATTGCCTCTGTTCTTGGCCCTCAGTCTGCTGACCCAGGACCTCCGAAGCCTGTGTCCATAAGTCACCAGCCTGCCCAGCCTGGAGAAACTTGTTAGACTCTGGTATTAACTATTAATACCAAACAGCATTAACCATAATACAAACAGAAAGGGATTTGGCATTCCAAGCCCAGCCCTCCCAGCTTGTGACCCTAGGCAAGTCACATCATCTTTTCAGTTTCTCTTTCTCCTTCCGTGAAGGTGACCGGGGACCAACAGAGACATTCAATGGGAACATGCTTTGTAAACCATGAAGTGCCTTGTTCTGTGACTACCAGATGTTAGTACAACACCTTTCTCCCCTCTCTGGGCACTAACGGACTGAGAGTCCAGTTGTAGCCCTGAGGGAGCCAGACTAGGGGTTGTTGATGTGCTGGGGCTCTTGAGTAAGGGGAGTTGGGGAAAGGAGGAAGGTCATGTCTGAAGCCAGATTCACATGTGAATGTTCAATTATCGAGCACTTGCTCCGCGCCAGGCGCCCTTCAAGGTTCTTGAGCTGTATCAGCAAACACAGCAGAACTCTGCTCCTGGTTTCTGATGCAGTCAACCCACCATCTGTGCATTGAACAGATTGCATTGAGCACCTACTGTGTGCCCAGCACAGCAGAGGCATGCGGGTAGAGAAGTGGTCCAGCCGGGCCTGACCCCTACCTTCACAAGCTCACATTCGGAGTGGCTGTCTCTGATCACAGCCCTAGAGACAGATTCCTTCTGTGTCTCAGTCACACTAGAAAGAGAACCACCTTCTGATGAAGCAACTCCAGATCAGGCAACCTGCCTAAGGTCACCTGTGCTGGCAGCAGAGGAGCTGGATCAAAAGGCCCTAAATCTCTGGGGATCACAGGTTCTACCTGACCTCTCTTTGCAACTCTCAGTTTCCCTGTCTGTGCCCCAAGTGACCTTGGAGACCATCTAGCAATGTGAGTCAGTGGGAGGAGAGCTGGGGCCAGTTAAGATGGGAGGTGGGGTCTGTCTAATACCCCTGCTTGTGCAGGCCAGCTCAGCCGCCGAGAAACTTTTCCCTGCTTCTGAGTCCGGAGGTGGTTCTTATTATTGGCTCCAAATGATTTTTGCATCCATTTATTTGCCGCATTTTGATTTTGCATTCAATTTCCGGTCCATTCACGGTGTCTGCACTACCTAGGGGATGTGAAATTGAGGCAGCCAGGGGTGCAGTTTGGACATGCCTGACAGCCGCCGCTCCTGGAGGGAGGGATGCTTGACTGATTTGCAGTGGAAGGGCTGGTGAGCCCAAGACTGGCCTGCCACTGCCCCCACCTCTGGCCAGGGTCTGCAGGATGGGCTTCCGGCCCCAAGGCCAGGCTCCTCCACTCCCCCACTCCAACGCACATGTATCTGAGATGGTGAGATGGCCACTGGGGACTTTAGATGACTTGGCTCTGGGTTTCACAAAGGATTTGGAATCCTGTTTGGAGGGGGGGCACAGGCCATTGTTGCTCTCCATCTGAGCCAGGAGAACAGGGTTTGAGTCTCATCGTGACCCCTCCAATCTCTCTTGTGCAATCACCACCAGAGGGGTCTTACTAACAGTCAATCTGACCCTGCCACTCTCCTGCTCAAGACCTTTCTATGGCTCCCCAGTGCCCTTAGACTTGGGCACAAGGTCCTGGCCTTCTAAGCCGTATCCACACCATCCTCTTCTCTCAGTTCTTCTTAAGTCCCAGCCTCTCCCAGTGGCTCATATTTCCTCTTGTCCATACATTTGCATGGGCTGTTCCCTTGTCCAAACCATTTGCCTTGCCTTGTCCTTTAAGCAAATTCCTAGACACTCTTCACAGATTGTGAGAACATCAGGTAACCCTCCTCACTGGATATTACACTTAACACTTTACATGCCTTATTCTCTAGGCATTCACAGCCCCACTAAAAGGGATTCTTATTCCGAAATTTCCTGAAGTCAGCAGAGGCTCAGAGAAGTCATGGTCACATAGCAGGATGTGGGCAGTCCCACTCCGGAGCCCATGCTCCTAAGCATAGGGCCTCAGAACCCAGCTCAGAGACCACTTCCTCAGTGCTCCTTGAACTACACACTCAGAAACACTCTCCGTGCTTCTTCCCAGCAGAGGGACCCCCTCCCTTTTGTTGTTGGGGGCTCCTATGTACCAGGAGATTTTTGACTATTGCATTTCCAAGCCGTTTTTATTTTTGCAGGTCTGGTTCTGTCATGAGATGCTGAAGCTGGTCAAGGCCAGTGACTGTGGGTCCCCAGCACAGGGCTTAGCACAAAGAATTCCCTGCAGAGGTGATGGGAAGAGGAAATGCAGTGAGAGCTGTTGACCTTGTGTTATATACAGAGAGGTGACAAGAACTGCCCAGCACTGCTCAGCAGTGACCAGCAATGTCTACACTGCCTTATCTCACAGAGGCAAGGCGGACGTCATCTGAAGGGTCTCTGAGAGTGCACTGCCATCAGTATCACTCCATCCTCCCAACCCCCCTTGGGAGGGGGTGCTAGGGAGACCATATATCCAGTAGCAGTGGAGGCAGAGACAGGAGTGATTTTTCTTCATGGTTTGCAGATAAATGAGTTGGACAGAAAATGGATGGCAACCTTTGGTAGTGAGTGACCTGGGGCCTAGGAAGGCGGCCACGGCTCCTGGGCAGTGTGGAGCATGGACTCGCTTTCCCAGTTGTCCCCTGCATCCCAGACCACTGTCCTGGGTGGAGGGAAGGAGGCCACCCAGACTGGGGGAAGGGTGATAAAAGGTAGGTGGGGAAGAGGGTATTGTGAGAGGTGGCCAGGGTCTGTCTGTGATGCTGATGGTGTGACTCAGTTTCCCCTCAGGTAGAGTTAGTGACCAGAGATTCTCCATGGGAAGCGTTATAATTTCAGCTGACAGAGGTCTCTGACTTGTCAAGGCAGAATCTTGGGGAGAGCTAGAGGAGGCTTCCACGTGAGTCTCTCTGTTCTCTGTAGTGCCTGGGAGGAAAATAGTAGCTGTCCTGTAGTGCCTGGGAGGAAAATGGACCCAACCTGGGCAGAGGCCTCTGGAGCCCACAAACTGACTTTTCCTGCCTCCACATTATCTTTGAATCTTGAGGTTTGGGGAACTTAGTACTGGGAAAGCTTATTTTCCTAGAAACCCAGATTCCTCAGCTCTGAATGCAGTGGGTATAACTTTCCACCCACAGCCAGATGAACAAGGAATGTAATTTTCTTTGTTTTGAAATAATGTAATGGAATTTCCATTTTGAAGCCCTGTTCTGCCAAAGTGGAGGAAACTCAAGCAGACTGGGGTTTCTTCCTTTCGTGGAGCTGATAACATTCTGTGGACTGTCACAGACCATCAGGGAAGAGCGTTGACCCCTAGTTTCACTCTGCTCCATGTGACCTTCTATGGTTGGTCACCATACTGTGCCCCTGTCTGCAAGGCCCCTCTGGGTCTGCCGAGTGTCTCTGATGTTCCCACACTATGCTGACATAGGGGCCTTTGCCAGGCCATGGCAGATTTCCCGGGGGCTCCGCTTGGAGAGGGGCACAGGCCACCGCTGCTCTTGTGTTCTTCATACCTGGCTGTGGGCTGTCATCACCTTCTGTCCCGGGTGCCTACATGTCTTCTGTGCATTCCGTCTGACTCCTCTCCTGAAACCCAGCTGAGGGGACAGGATTGAGAGTCCCAGGGGTGACTGGAAGTCTGGTCCCTACTGCTAAAGAGAAAGTTATGCAGTGACACCTGTTAAAGCATGGTAAGGCAGACTTTATTCAGTGTTATCGGGACAGGTATGGGGATGACTGCAATGGGATTTTTCAGTGGTGGAGAGAAATTGGGCTCAATTCTGAATTTAGCACTGCCAAGTGGAAGTTTATGGCCAAGGAGCAGACTGGGGGTCAGTGAACGGAAAATTACTAAGAGGAAATATCAGGTGTGAGGGGGAGTCTAGATAAACAGAACTTAACAGGATTCTTGCTGAAGACAGTCAAGGGTGATGAGAGTCCACTGGGACACGTGACAGATGACGAACCTGGTTGGATATTCAGGGTGATCTGATACCGAGGGAGAGTGTTCTTACTAAACTGAATTAGGATTCTTGCTAAAACTGGATTTTACAAGAAAGATCTTGCACAGATGGGCCTAGGAGAAGGTTCAGGAGCCTACTAAAGTTTGATCAAGCAAAGAATCTTTGCTACTCCTGAGACCAGCTCTCCCCACTCTGCTATCCGTGCTTCCAATCCTCCCCCTTCCCACCAGGGCTGCAGCTTTGCAAACACAAAATCAGGAGGACACCAGCTGGGGGTTGGGGGTCAAACCTAGGGGGTGGAGAAGAGAGTAGACTCATATTTCAAATTTGAAATAGTAGACACTGAAATATTAGTATGACATAATTTTGAGATCTCAGAATCTCAAGACCATAAAAATGCAGTATCACTGAATTCCTGTCTATGGGAGGAAGGATAAATCAAGTGTGGCAAATTAATAAATTGAATACACCAGCCACAGGTAATAAACTTCAGACACATGGATTGACATGGATAAATCTCAAAGCTACACTATAGGAATTGATGTTATTTATGTAAATGTCAAACACTAACAGTGTGGACACACTCATACATAAGCAGTTAAAATATGAAAACACAATGGGTAAAGAGGTTACACATCCTGTTCCTGAGAGCATTTCCTTTTTAGGGGTAGGAAGTAGGGAGAAGGAGAAAGGGATTGGGACAGGGAGTGGCATAGACAAGGATATTCAATTATATCTAACATTTTATCTCTTTTGAAAAGACAATAACTAATAAAATACTGTATGCCTATATAAACTGATATACATGTATGTGTTTGTGTTTATACATTGTTTATAAAGTTTTTAAGTGAGAAGAATGATCTATTGTATCCTTCTGCAGCTTACTCCCCTCCTATTGTGTTGCTGTGATGCCTAGTTATTGTTGCTTGTGGCTGTTGTTCATTCATTTTGACTGCTGGGTAGCTACTGTGTGACATGCCAGAGAAGGCAGAGCCCAAAGACTTCTCAGACACTGCTGGGAGAGAACAAATTGATACAACTCCATTGGAAAACACTTTGGCAGTATCTTATGAAGCTGAATATTCTGCAATTCCATTCCCAGGTAAACATCCAGGAGAGATTCTTGCATACACACAACAGCAGACACGACACGAATGCTTATAACAGTTCTGCCCACAATAGCAAAAACTTGGAAACAACACAAAGGCTCATCAACCCGAGAGTGGATGAATACGTTTGTTTGCTGACAAACTAAATTTTTTTACGTAAATAAAAGGTAAGAATGGAAACAAGTCAGGCATAATTTTAATAGAAGTTAAAACTGGATGGTGGGTACCTTGGTCTTTATTATTTTATTCTTCAGATGTTTGAAATAATTCATAATGAAATGAAATTGTGTTTTGAAAAATCCTGAACTATAGTGTCTTGGACTTAGAAGACAGAGTGTCAGAGGATGGAGATGGTCAATCTGTAACATCCAGACTCTTGCCTGGCCTGTGTGCTTCCTGCTGTGGGCTGACCCAGAGCACAGAGATTAACTCCAGGAGTAGGATAGGTAAAGATGCAAACATGATTGCTTGTAAATAAGGGAAGTGACCTATGGGGACACAGAAAAGGCCAATGTCAAGTCAGGGGGACGAAGTGTGGTTTCCAGTGGAAGAGGGACTTCCAGAAATCTACTCCTCCAAAAAAGCAATGAGAATACAAAAAATCCCTTGGATACACCTTTTTGAAATGCTGGAAATTAACTGAAGACTTGCAACAATATGAGGAATGTTTATTTAATAAAAATAGCTGAATCTTGGTAAGAACCGTGAGCTTTCTGGTGTTTTAACCTGCCTTAATCTCATCCTTTTCTCCCCATCTCTATGGTAGCCTTAAACTATTGTAAGAAATAGATATTGTGTGAACTAAAAATAAAATGCTAAGCCCTCTGCCAACTGAATGGACCCTTGTTGGCCAAGAGGACCCCAGAAACACTTTAAAAATGAGTTCCCAGCCATGATGGGGTGGGAGAGATAAAGCACAATTACAAATGCACATGATTTCTCTTTTCATAAATATTCATGACTCCTCCTATAACTTGTTGAATATGCATATTTGACCACCTCTTTCAGTATAAAATCCTGTTCCTTTTGTCTCTTCCTTTGAAGCCTGGCTTCTTTCCAGCCTATTGCAATGGCCCATCAACAGGCTGCTACCCTTTATGAGAAACAAAGCTCTCCTTTCCCCAAGGTATAAACCATATATATATTTTAAAATTTACAGTGGTCTTCTATCCATTTCTTGGCCTATAGCTCCTAAAACTCTTGGAACCTCCAGAATGATGAATCTGATTTGTAATAATGATGAGATGGAGCCTGGTCACTGGAAGGATCAAGGCGTGATTAAAGGGTTGGGACATTCAGCCCTGGCCCCAACCTCCAGGGATAGGAGAGGGATGGAAGGTTAAATTGATCACCAATGGCCGATGGCTTAACCAATCATGCCTATGTAATGAAATCTCCATAAAAGCCTAAAAGGATGGCGATTGTGGAGAGTTCCCAGACAGCTGGACACAGGGAGGGGCCTGAAGGGCAGCTTCATGCCCCTTCTCTCATATCTCACCCTGCACATCCTTCCCATCTAGATGTTCATTTGTATCCTTTGAAATCTATTTTTTAATAATAGGCGGGTAGTTGTAAGTTAAGTGTTTCCCTGGGTTCTGTGAGCGGCTTTAGCAAATTGATTTATCCCGAGGAGGGGTAATGGGAACCAGATTTATACCTGGTTAGTCAGAACTATAGGTGACAACCCACTACTGTGACTCATGTCTAAAGTGGGGGAAGTTTTGTGGGACTGAGCCCTCAACCTGTGGGATCTGATGTTGTTTCCAGGCAGACAGTACCAGAAATGAGTTAGAGGACAACTAGCTAGTTTCTGTGGAGGGAGATAGACGGGGAGAAATTTCTATGAGTTCTGGTGACCAGAGGTCACAGATGTGTTCTGTGTTATGAGAGTACAGTAGGAGAAACTGACTTTGTTTTCCTATTTTACAAAAACCTACAACCTTGGAACCACAATGGCTATGAACCATTAGCCTAGTAGTTGCTAGAGGGCCAGTTTGGCTCTTCCCAAAAGCCTCATCCCCAGAGAACTGTCATTATTTGACCTGTCTGGTGTTTGCTGAAAAGCTTCATTTTAAGGGCTTGTCTTCATGTGATAGGTTCAGAGCTTGCCATGCAAACAAGTCTATCCCTAAGAGCATTTGTTGAAAATAATCATGAGAAATTGTTTAACGTCACAGCTGCCTGAGGCCTCATTACCAGTTGGGTCTAACAAGAGGCGAACCAAAAATCTTAAAATTTGAGGAACGAGTGGGGGACTTTGAAAAGCTCCAACATATTCCTGGGAATCTAGGAGGTCATATCCCTGTGCATGTCAAGGAAAGAAACAAAAAGGTCGTAATCTTTCATGTCTGGCTGACCTGAGGCTCTGTGCAAATAGGAAATAAAAACTAAGGCAGAGGCTCGGCACCTGTAGCTCAGCGGCTAGGGTGTCAGCCACATACACTGGAGCTGGTGGGTTCCAGTCCAGTCCGGGCCTGCCAAACAACAATGACAACTGCAACCAAAAAATAGCCGGGTGTTGTGGTGAGCACCTGTAGTCCCAGCTACTTGGGAGGCAGAGGCAAGAGAATTGCTTAAGCCCAAGAATTTGAGGTTGCTGTGAACTGTGACGGCATAGCTCTCTACTGAGGGTAACATAGTGAGACTATCTCAAAAACACAAACAACAAAACAAAACAAAAAAACTAAGGCAGAGTTTTGTTTGTTTGTTTTGTTTTTGTAGAGACAGAGTCTCACTTTATCGCCCTCAGTAGAGTGCTGTGGCGTCACACAGCTCACAGCAACCTCCAATTCCTGGGCTCAAGCAATTCTCTTGGCTCAGCCTCCCTAATAGCTGGGACTACAGGCACCTGCCACAATGCCCGAACCCGCCACCTTCGGTGTATGGGGCCGGTGCCCTACTCGCTGAGCCGCAGGTGCTGCCCTAAGGCAGAATTTTAAATTTCCCCAACACACATGTAGAGCTCCATGGCAAAGGCTGTGAGACTTAGGGGTTCAAACCATTTAAGAAAATCTTTATCTAATCATTAACTGACCACTAAGCTCACCAAACAGAGACTTTGATGATCACACATGACAAAACATACATACTTTTCAGAATTAGTCCAGAGAATTCTCTTAGCAAATAAATAGCAGCAACAACTACAACAAAAGGAAATAACAACAAACTCTGCAGAGGGAAAAACTGGTTTTTAGAGCGCTCACATTTTATTATTTCAGATGTTCAGCTTTTAACTAAAATTATAAGAGCATGCAAAGAAGGAGCAAAGTATGGCCCATATGCAGAGAAAAAAAGCAGCCAATAGAAACTGTCCCTAAATAAGCCCCGATACTAGATACATATTGTTATAAATATGTTCAAAAAACTAAAGGAAGCCATGTCTAAAGAAGTGGAGGAAAGTATGATAACAATGTCTTACCAAATAAAGAATAGCAACAAAGAGAAATTATATATACAACACACATATATGTATCTTAGATATATATGAAATCTATATCCAATAATTGGAATGAAATACTCACTACAGGGACTCAAAAGCAGAAGGATCTGCATACTTGAAGACAGGGCAATTGAAATCAACCAGTCTGAGGAACAAAAAGAATGAAAAATGTGAATAGACGTAGGGCACCACCAACATATGCTTAATCAGAGATTCAGAAAGAGGAAAAGAAAGAGGAAAGAAATAAAGGGGCAGAAATAATATTTGAAAAAATAATGGCCCACTGCATATCTAAAAAAATGCAACTAAGTCCAAGAAAGATAAACTTCACGGAATCTGTACTTCAACTTCATAATCAAACTATTTAAAGCCAAAAGCAAGGAGTGAATCCTATGCAAGGAACCTCCAAGATGATAAGAAACCACGAAGACCAGAAAGCAGTGGGATGAATAAACAGAGTTAAGAAAAAGACTATCAACAAAGAATTCTCTATCCAGCAAAATTATCCTGCAAAAAACGAAAAAGGACTTAATATACTCCCAGATTTAAAAAATTACAAATCTGTTACTAGAAGACCTGCTTTACAAAAAAAAAAATTAATGAGGGTCCTTTAGGTTGAAATGAAAGGACACTAGATAGTAATTTAAATCTGGATGAAGAAACAAAGACTATAGAAATAAAGAGTAAATGGGGTACACCTGTGGCTCAAGGGGTAGAGTGCCGGCCCCATATACCAAGGGTGGTAGGTTCAAGCCCAGCCCCAGACAAAACTACAAAAAAAAAAAAATAAATAAATAAATAAATAAAAATATTAAAAAAGAAAGTAAATATAACTACATAGATAAATATACAATCATATGAATGTAATTTTGCTTATAACTTTTTTCTTCTATCTTATTGACAATTGCATAAGATAATAATTATAAGACTATTTTGATGGGCTTATAATGTACAAGGAAATAACTGGTATAATGACAATAGTATAAAGGAGGAGGGAGGGATCAAAAATACATTGGAATCGGGCGTTGTGGCGGGCGCCTGTACTCCCAGCTACTCAGGAGGCTGAGGCAAGAGAATCGCCTAAGCCCAAGAGCTGGAGGTTTCTGTGAGCTGTGACTGCACAGCACTCTACTGAGGGTGATAAAGTGAAACTCTGTCTCTACAAAAAAAAAAAAAAATACATTGGAACAAAGTTTTTGTATATTATGGAAATTAAATTGGTATTGAATCAAATTAGCTTGTTTTAAGCTAAGATATTAATTGTAATTTCCAGAAGAGCCACCAAAAAACCTCAAAAACATAATTTAAAAATAAGAGAATCAAAGTGGTATATTAGAAATTATCAACTTAACACCAAAGAAAGCAGTATTGGAGGCATAGAGAAAGGAAAAGGTACACAAAACAGCGAAATAGCAGATGTAAATTCTATTTTATCAGCAAAAAGATGGAAAGTATATAACATGCAAACCATAACCAAAAGAGATCTGGGGTACACAGAGTCTAAATCTCAGTTCTCCAATAAGAGCCTAGGACAAGGATTTAGGTGCAAATTGTTTATGTACTATCCCAGGAATCTCCCTAAGGAAGATAGGAAACAAGAAATGTGTGTTGGCTGGGTGTCTGAGCACATGTGCGTATTTGTCCCATGTTGCACAGATGGGCTCTCAGACCTGTTTAAGAGCGTTTGTGGGGCGGCGCCTGTGGCTCAGTGAGTAGGGCGCCGGCCCCATATGCCGAAGGTGGGGGGTTCAAACCCGGCTCCAGCCGAACTGCAACAAAAAAATAGCTGGGTGTTGTGACAGGCGCCTGTGGTCCCAGCTACTCGGGAGGCTGAGGCAAGAGAATCGCTTAAGCCCAGGAGTTGGAGGTTGCTGTGAGCTGTGACGCCACAGCACTCTACCAAGGGCGATAAAGCGAGACTCTGTCTCTACAAAAAAAACCCAAAAGAGCGTTTGTGCAGCTGCACGGGCAACGAGGTCTGTGGTGATTAAGAGCTGCTGGTTGGGTGGTGCTCCCGGGGAGATGGGTGGGGTGTTCATTGTAATAGTGGCTTGTCACCCACCCCCTGTCCCTCTGCAGACACCTGTCTGGAGACAACCTCATCAGCCTGTCTTGGGTGTGTGTTCTCTCTGATAGGAGACAGCTGGAGTGGCTGACAGTGGGAGCTGGTGGTGGTGGCACCTATCAGCAGGACCTTAGCACTGTCCCAGTGACGGCTGCTGGGAGCAGGAAGGTGACGGGGGAACATACTCTGAAGGTCCGGGCTGCTCTTCTCTCCACTGATCCTTGACCCCTCTACATGGAAGGGTGAGCTCCACTTCCTGGATGTTTTCTGGAGCCACAGACATCCCTGCTGTCACCCACAGGTTAGTCTCACTGGCTGTGGCTCTGGATGTTGTCACCCATGTCTCCATGCCAGCTCTTTTCCTAAGACAGCGTGTGATGCTGTGTTTCCTGGTCCCTCTGCCTGGAAGGCTTTGGTTTCCCTCCTCTGCCTGGTGATTTTGCCCTTTCCCGGGCTGGTTCCCCATCTCCTTCTCCAGACAGGCTGTCATGTTTCACCCAGGCACATCCTCACTCCCCAGGCCCACAGGCCTTGGCACACGTCTGTTCTGTTGCATGTGTTGGTTGCTGGTGACTCCCAATCACAATGATGGAGGCTCAAGGAGGGAGAATGGGTGGGCTCAGAAGGGGACAGGGGTCGGAATTAGGCCGGAAAGGGCCTGGATCCCAAGAGAGCTACACTACTCTTTTTAAAATAAAACCCCAGCTGGCAATGGGGAGAGAGATCTGGAGGGTACAGGGAGGGCCCAGGGCCCTTCTGTCCTTGAGAGTGGAGGCTGCTGACCACAGAACAGAGAGCCAAGGTCCTAAAAAGGGGGCACAAAGGTCAGAGGGCACAGGGTACAGTCCGACAAGAACTGGAGTCCAAGCCTCTTCTTTCTAAGCCCACTGGTCCCGAAGGAGAATGGAGCCCCCCTGCACCTAGGTTCAAATTTCTACTCCTCCACTTATCAGCTGTGTGTGACTCTGGGCAAGCCACTTTATCTCTCCGTGTCTTGGAGGTTATCAGTAGAAATGAGGATTACAGTGTGTAGTTTATTTATTTATTTTTTACTTGTTGGGGATTCATTGAGGGTACAAGAAACCAGGCTACCCTGACTGCATTTATTAGGTAAAGTCCCCCTTATACTTGTGTCTTGCCCCCTGACGGTGTGTCACACACCGAGACCCCTACATGTGCAATTTAAAGAGGTGACGTTGGGGAGGGCATACCACAGAAATGAGCACAGAGCAAGCGCTGGCCTCCCATTCGGGGAAAGAAGCCATAGCTCCCCCTGCTGGGGCCACCTGAGAAGACCTTGCGGGTTCGGCCACCTTTAAAGTTCCCCGGCGCTCCGCAGCCCCAGACTTCTTGTTTACATTCTGTGTGACCACGAACAAGTCATTTCATCTCTGCACACCTCAGTTTCCTGCCCCATATGCTGGACGTACTAACAGAACCCATCTCCCGGGATTGGAAGAATGGATGCTACTAATTACTATAGGGAGTGAATTAATTGCTTGTTAATTGCCATGAATGTTACAAACGAATTGCTATTGGGGTACCTACGCAGTGCCTGCCACATAGTGAACATCCGGTACTTAGCTGTTATTGTCACGACTGAGCCAACATCTGAGCTTCTGCTCTGTGCGGAATCTCATGCCAGGCACCCAGGACTGGGGAGAGAGTGCAGAGCTGGGCACAACTTGATCTTTGAGTACTCTGTACCCAGTTGGGAGTGGCCAAGGGGAGAGATGGAAGCACCCAAATGACCTGTGGAAAGTGTGAAACATCACAAGAGAGTCAGAAAAAGGTAGGTGCAAGAGGGCTTCCTGGAAGAGAAAGTTTTTGACTGATAAAGATAGAGAATGTTTCTATCGACCCCAAGGGGTCCTTTGTGCCCCTTCCCTGTTCACGTCCCCCAGGGAGTAGCCACTCTTCTAACCTTGAGTACCATAGACATAGTTTCACAGTGCTTTGAAAACTGGGGATCTAACAAGAGTACAACTAATAGTTATTGCACAGTTAGTATGTGCCAGGCACTGTAAGTGTTTTGCCTGTATTTTCTTATTTAAAGCTCAGAATAGTGGTAGGTAACAGGGACTATTATACCCATTTCATGGAAGAAGAAACTGAGACTTAGGGAGATTAAGACACTTGCCTCAAATCACCCAAGCCTGGATTTGAATTCTCAGATACCTGAGCTCTGAAACTCCTCTACATTTCAGGTAGAGGGATGTGAAGTTGCAAAATTAGGTAAAGAGTTGGCACAAGGGTTAACTGTGTATCTGAAGCCAGGCGAGACACCTGATGAGGCATTTTGCCTACTTGATCATGTGCAATCCTTTCAACAAGCCGCATGAGGCAAATAATATTATTATTTCCATTTTGCAGATGGGAAAACAGGCTCAAAGCAGTGGAGCATTTTGCACAAGGTCAAACAAGGAGGTCCAACAAGTAGGAAATTGTAGCATTGAGATATGACCCCAGGTCATTCTCAAACTTATTTCTCTGATACCGTGGCTGTATCCTGGAAACAAAAACTAATTGTGCAATGTTGCTAAAGATTTTGATCCTTGAAGAAAACAAAGTATGGAGCAGTTGGGACTGGATTTTAAAGAGGTATATGCCCATTCATAGAATAGGCAATGGGAAGCCCCCAATGATTATAGAGTAGGGGCATGGCAGGACCAGAGCTGCATCTTCCAAAGATTAATCTTGTTGCAGCACCTAAGATGGATGGGATGGGAATGAAAGAGGCAGCGGGAGCCCCATCAAGAGACAGAACCAGGTGATGCTGACTTTAGATGACAAGTGATATGGACAAACTGGTCTTTTGCTAGAGCACGAAAACAGAGCTCAGTGATGAGAAACAGCCAGGGGCAGGGCCATTAGCCTTATCAAAAAGCTGATTGCTCTTAGCAAAGCATTTAATACGATTTCCTGCTATTAGGGCCAAACCTGGACTAGCAAGATTATTAATTCTAAAGATAATCATTAAGCTGGGCGGACCGTATTTTAATACATGGCAACAGGCGAGCTATTGTCATTTTTTTCCTTCTATCTTGATTGCAGGTCAGCCAATTAGAGCTGGCTTCAAGTGCCCCTTCCTGGAGGTAGTGAGATAAGGCTTAATGTCCTCAAACAAGAGCTATCGGTTGTGACTAGAGGCCTATAAATATTAATAAATCTATAATTAGTCCTGTGAAAAGGGGGATCAATCCAGGAGAAAGTTCCGCCCATTAATACTAGAAATCACTTTTGCTGGGAAAGCAAGGCTTTTCTGTTCTAAATGCCAGCCTCTTCTTTGTTCTAGGAGGATGTGGTTCTTTGGATTTACCAGACTGTGATTCACATCTACTCTGCCATAGTACCTTGGGGACAGAGAGAACACCTTGAGAGTCCTGCAGGGGAGAATGGCTTTCCAGAGGCGAAGATAGGAGAAGGTTGGGGCTCCCATGATCTTGTCTTTAATTATTTTAAATTTTAACTTACATCATCTCATTAAGTTTTTGTATTTCAAAATCCTGATGAAGAAAAACTTTCGTATTCTTCATGTACGAAATTTGAGTGAAATAGTGATCTAAGGGGGCTTATAGAGTAATAAGGTACTCAGGGATATGAATAAAAATACTGTTTTTCAATTGAAAAAAATTTTATTGAGGTATAGCATATACAAATATAAACATACAAATCTTTCAGCGCACAGCTCAATGACTTGTTACATACGTGTACGCCTGTGTAATCACTACGCAGATAAAGACAGAGAATGTTTCCATTGACCCCAAAGGCTCTTTTGTGCCCTTCCCTGTTCACATCTCCCAGGGAGAGGCCACTCTTCTTACCTTTAGTACCATAGACAAAATTTTCCTGTTCTTGAACCTCATATAAGTAGAAACATATACTCATGAGGTATGTTGTGGGTCTGGGCTTTTTTCAATCATTATTATGTCCTCAAACAATAAGCAAATTATCTGTTTTAAAATAATACTGTTTTTTCCCCTATCACAAAGTAACAGTTGTCTTTGTAGAAATGAATAATATAAAGTACAAATGAACAGAAATGTCTCTATTGTTTTCATTATATTAGATGTGCTCAATGTGGGAATTTTAAAAAATAAGATCTTGGTTGCAATTGATGGAAACCCAACTTCTATGGGCTTAAGCAAGTTTTAATCTGTTGGCTCAATTAATTGGGAGAACCAGGGACTCAAGCAATGTCCCTGTCTTGCTCCTCATCTATCCTGGACTTGGCTTCATTTATGCAAACAGGCTCTGTTTATGGCCAATAAATCACCACCAGCAATCTCATACTCATACTCCCTTTTCAGCAACCTTTACTGAGAGCATTTTGCTCCAGGTCTCTACAGCAATCTCAGGGAAAACTCTGATTGGCTTTGCTGGGGCCACATGCCCATTCATGGACCAATCACTTTGGCTATGCTGATGGAGGGAGCTCTGATTGGCCAGCCTGAGTCGCTGCTGGAGCATCAGTCATGATTACAACCCAACCACAGCAGGGAGTTGTTGTTGTTAGTGGTGGTGGTGGGAGAGGGAGCAGGCATACAGGGGCTCCCCAGAAGCACTGGGAGAAGGAAAACTGAAAAGAGTGCTGGGGGAAAACAAAGTTAGGCAGCCAGTGTCCTGTGCATGCAGTCAACAGGAAGATGTCTGCTCACTAGGGGGGGGACATCCCTCAAGGATAGGGCCCAAGACTGTTTAGTTTACTTACTGCTCTCTTATCTAACTATCTCCTTCTTCTGCCTCCATTTGTGTCTCCACCTCAAATTTTTCAAGTTCAAAAAAGCAAAAGCTTTAGGGTTTGAAAAATGAGGCATGTGGAGAAGACAAACCTTAACCATCTAGTCAAAACCAGCAGACCATGCACTCGGCGCACCAGGCCAGCCTCCTGATAGGGTCCCCGGAACCCAAACGAGAGCCTGGCACAGAGATGGCATCATCAGTGTTTGAATAAATGGGTGGAGATAATAACAGCATTTAGGGGGCGCTCACTGTGTGCCAACCCTCCTTAATTCTCTGGACATCCTGCTTTATTTTGACAGCAGTCTTCTGTAGTATTATTTTGATTCCCCTATGACAGATTTGCTCTTTTACTTACGTCACAATTTATTTAAGTGTCTAGGGAGTACAGGAGGGGCAGGATACCAGCTCTTTTTCATGGAGCTTATAGGGAAATTGAGACAGACACACAAGTTGAGCAGCGTGGAGCATGGGGAGGCAAGTGAGTGAGTGGTAGGGGAAGACCCTTCAATTCTCTGTCTGGGCGGAGTCCAAAGTATCCCAAAGGTTGCCACACATAGGAAAACTTAACAAACTAATATTATATGTTACATTACATTATAGTTGATATTTTTAATATTTATGCTATATCAACACGTAGAGAAATATTTTGTAAAATTTTATAATGAATATTGTATAAGTAAAAGTACATCTAGTTGCAATTTCCCATTTTCCCCATGTATGTACGGCGACCTTTGTGACACTCTGTAATGATGAGAGGGACACCCTGAGCTCCGAGGTGGGCTGCAGGAGAGGAAGGGATCTTCAGTGGCATGGACCGATTTCAGTCAATCTAGGGGCGCAGGGCTGCTCTTTCCCCCTTTCTCCCTCCCTTTTCTCCCCCTCCTGGCGCCCGCAGCAGTGATTGACGCGGTAATTGGCACACATAGGCCCTCAGCTAATTGAGGTCAGGCTGCAGATTGCAGTGGCCGCCTTGCCCAGGAGGTGGGCGGTGGGCGTGCGGGGGGTGAGGGGATGGGGGGTGTGGGGAGTCGTGCTGTGTGCTCCCTTCTCCTCCAGGGCCTGGGATGAGGGCAGGGTTGGGGCGGAGCACAGAGGCGACCTCCCCATGGTTTTCCTTCAGGGAGCAGGGTGGACACTCTCCAAGGGCAGGTGGGCCTATGTCCTGGGGAAGACTCCTGGGCACCCCCATTTCATGAGAATGGGGGACTCCATGCAGGGAGTTAAAGCCAGGCAGGAAGTGTCACAGGCAGGTCGTATCCCTCCTGGTGCCTGATCTCCTGGGGCGGGAGGAACCTGGGAAATAGCACAGGATCTGACCTTGCCACTTACAGGGCTGGGAGGCCTGGGCAAGTAATTCCTCCTATGTGAGCCCCACTGTCATTCATTCATCCCCCAACGAATTCATTCCTTCACTCACTCATTCATTCTTCAAAAAAGGCATTTATTGAGTACTTTATGTGTTTCCAGCACTGGAGATAAAGTTGAAATAAGACAGACATGGTCCTGTCCCCAGGAAACTACTAGTCCGTGGGGAGGTACACAGTCAGTTAGACTTTATCTGCAGGGAGGTTATTCATATGGGATGGGCAAGGAAGGCCTCTCTAGGGAAGGGACATTATTGCCAAGGCCCCAGGGAGGCGAACACACTGGGAGTGGGCAATATGTGTGGCATGCCTGAGATGGAGGCAGGGGGACCGTCCTCCCTGACGATGGGCAGAAAAAGCCTGATATGAACAAGGTTCTCACACACTTGCCATTTTGCTTGTTCGCACTCATTCCTGAGATGGGCGTGTGGGTACAGGTAGTTCTAGGGCACTCACATTCTGCACGTGCTTTTCTACCACTCTGAGCTGCTTCTTTGGCAGGAAGCAGTTCCAGAATGGTTTCTGAACCCACCACTGCAGAGGAGATTTTCCAATCTGTTGAGCCCCAGGTTTGGGGCGAGAGTTAGAAAGCTGACAGGGTGGGAGGCTTATTGCAGAAAACTAACATGGAGCAGCTAGGTCAAAAAAATGTACAGGGGCAGATTTATTCAGCCTTGCAGGGACTTCCCAGTGCTTCCAGGAGTCAGGGACAGGGGGCTGGACTGGGAGACCAGGTGGCCTGAGTCCTCACCTCAACTACTCTCCACTTTCCCATCTGTGAAATGGGTGTGTGGGTGAAAACAACACAAGATGGATCATTTTCAAGTTGCTTCCTGCCTGTATTTTCTTAGATTCTGTATTTGTCGCTTTGGCATCCTTTAATCTCAGGACCAAACTAACAGCCACAGTTGTCTACATCTCCCTTGCGATTCGAGCCCATTTTCTTTCTCTAACTCTAATATACCAAAGCATTATCTTCCCTGCCCTAAATCAACTCAGAACCAGATGCCAGACAGCTAGGGACAGCACTGATGCTCCCACAACTGTAGAATTACTCAAACTAGCCAATCGTAAGCCCTTTACCCTGCTTTCCCCTTCCCACAGAGACCCCTCCGGCTGGGGCCTCTGCCTTCCCTTCACTCCTGCCTCTGCGTCCTGACCAAACATGGCGCTTCCCCATGTGGCTCGGGTAGCCTACACATGCCTTTCTCTTGGCAACTGTAAGTAATAGATCCTTCTTTCAATGGCATTAGCTTCCCTGTGTCATCACTCATTCTCCTTTATAAATGAAGACCTGGACACAAACCGATTCCTCAGATGCTTGTGTGAAGTCCCCTTAGCAGCCAGCAAGAGGGCCATAGAGAAGGGGGGGGGCAGCTACATTGAAGGATTTGGATGTGGGAGCTACAAATCCCCTCCCTGACCTCCCAAGAGCTGTCCTCTGGGACACAGACAGTGGCCACATCTGGTCCTAAGGGCTCATTCATCTCAAAGGTTTATTCTGGCCCCCACCTTGGTTCTACATGGATGTAAGACCATCCACTTTACTTTCGTGTTTTCAAAGGGGGTCTTCAGTTATTTGCTTTAATGACAGAAGAGGCCTTGTGGGCCCATTATTTGCTGATGGCTCTCAGCCCCACCTCACCCACCCATACTCTCCTATTATTGTTGAGGCTGGAAGACTTCAAACTACATTTTTTCAGAATATCTCACTAGCTGGGGCCAGTAGGTTCTGCCAAGGGCAGGCCCTGATAGGAGATGTGCCACAGTGGCAGCAGCCACAGACAACCTCAGTTAGCCACAGGCAAGTGTGGGCTCTGGCACTGTCCATGGCTCCACCAGTGACTTCAGGGGTAGCTCCTGCCTGATGGCAGTGGCAATACCCACAGTAGCTGGCAGAGAGTGCTGGCCTGTGGGCCAAGCCTGGAATGGTAGCAGCTTCTTGGTGTCACCTTTGTTCTTCTGTTCTCACTTGCTGACGCCTTTGAAATAAATTTTATGCATTCGATCTTTCTCTGCTTGAAATATCTAGAGTGGCTCCTGTTTCTGTGACTGAGCAATGACTGATAAACCTGCATAATTTGGATAATTAGAAAGGTATGAAAAAGACCTCTGCTCGCTGGGACATGAGTGCCATCTTTGGCTGTCTCACTAGGAGTATAGTGCCTGGATCTAGGAGGGTGGTATCTGGATTTCCTCTGTGCTGATTAGCGTCAACACGGAGGACAGATTGGGCTGGACAAGATTCTGGGATTGTCATTAATCCTGAGTGGCAGATGGGCAGTATAGTAGTTGGTTAGAAGATACTATGATGGTTTGAACATTGGTGCCACCCAAAACTCATGTTGAAATTTAATACCCAATGTGGCAGTATTGAGAGGTAGGGACTTTAAGAGGTGATTGGGTCATGAGGCAGATTATGGCTTAATGAATTGATGGGTTATTGGTTTAATGGGTATCATGGGAGTGAGACTGGTGGCTCATAACAAGGCGAAGAGAGACCTGAGCCAGCCCCCTTGTCACGCGATGCCCTACGCTGCCTTGGAACCCTGCAGAGTCCCCACCAACAAGAAGGCCCTTACCAGATGGAGTCCCTCTATCTGGGACTTCTCAGCCTCCATAACTATAGGAAATACATCCCTTTCCTTTATGAATTACCTAGTCTCGGGTATTCTGTTATAAGCAACAGAAAATGACTATGATAGAAGGTGAGATTCTAAGTCATCTTTTGTCATCTGAGTTATGGCACCAGCCTCCTCACTAGTCTTCCTGTCTCCAGCCCTGTCCCCTCCAGGTCACTTTCCACATGAGGGACCAGAAGGTCTTTCAAAAACTGTTCCAATCAAGAAGTCCCCCCTCTCCCCCCAAATCCAAAACCTCACAATGGCTCTCTGGTGCTCAAAATTTCTAACTTGATGTTCAAGGGCTTTCCTGGTCTGGCCCCTGCAGAACTCTCCAGCCTCCGCATGGTCTCTCCCTGCCTTGCAGTTACCATCTGGCTGCCCAGAGTCACCTGCAGCTCTCGGAACATGCCATGCTTTATTTACTCAGCTGAGACTTATTAAGCACCTGCTAGGTGCCTGACACTGTTCTAGGCCCTGGGGATCTTGCGGTAGACAATTCCAAGTCTCTTCTTTCCTCCAGGCCTTTGTACGTGCTGTATGAAGCATTTTGCTGGAATGTTCTGTCTTGAGAGCTTTCCATCACTTTTCCTCATTTCACTTTGTCATCTGCAGCCTTCGCAGCTCATCAGAGCCACTTCCTTGGGAAGTGTCCCCTCACCCCAATCCCTGTCCCCAGGCCCCTTAGGTATTTCCTTCATGCTCCTACAACCCCCTGAGCAGCCTCTGGTTCAAACATGGATTCTGAATTGCCACTGTTGGCTTCCACGTGGGGAGTTTTCAGCAGGGTGGAGGTCATGGGGGTGGTGCTGGGGAGGATGACTGGACAGGATGAGACAGAAATAGGCTGGAATAGGCTGGTAATTTACACAGCTGTCCAAATCAGATCTTTCATGCTTTTGGCCTACGGCTATTGTAAAAAAATTAGACGGAAACGTAACGTACAACCTAATCTCCAGAGTACATTATACAACACAAAGTGGAAACAAGTTAGACAGGTGATACCAGCTCATTGAACCAAATCAGTTTTCTCAGTGATGACTCTGGGCTGGATCGGAGCCACTTCTGCCGGATCCTTAGAGCAGCAGGGTCAGGTGACAGGAAGTGTCATAAACATATGTGTGATTCTAGGCACTTGAGATTCCAGCTGCACTCTCTTTAGTTTGAAAACTAGTTTTAAAATTGTTGCAAAAGTAATGCCTGCACACAGTTAAATATTTAATTACTAAAGTCAGACAAGGAAAAAGCAGGCTCGGAGTAACCCCACCCCAGGCTCTTAGTAACCCCCTCACCAATAATAACTTATTGTTTAAATCTCATTTGAGAATTCCCATCTCTTTGCAAGTATAGATGTGCACAAATAATTTCTTTTTCTTAGACAGTTAATATTTTACAGCCTGCTTTTTTTACTTAATGATGTGTCTGGGAGATATTTTCCTATTAGTTCTCTTAACAGCTATATTATAATCCAGTGTGTTTGGGCAGCACCTGTGGCTCAAAGAAGTAAGGCGCTGGCCCCATATGCCGGAGGTGGCGGGTTCAAACCCAGCCCTGGCCAAAAACAAACAAACAAAAAAAAACTCTGTTGTGTGAATAGACCATAATATACTTAACCAGATCCTCCTGATAAATATTCAGGCTGTTTCTTCAGCGTGTCTGTTGGAGAAATGTCTAGAGGTGAAGTTGATGTTGATAAATGTCTCCAAATCACCCCCTTTTAGGGGACACTGCCTATGCTCTATCTGGATCCTCTTGGGTCTTTTACGGTTTTTGTGTGTTTACCCCAAATTCTGTTTCCTTCCTTCCTTCCTTCTTTTCTTTTCTTTTCTTTTCTTTTCTTTTCTTGAGACAGAGCCTCAACCTGTCACCCTGGGTAGAGAGCCGTGGCATCACAGCTCACAGCAACCTCCAATTCCTGGGCTCAAGCGAGAGTCTTGCCTCCGCCTCCCAAGTAGCTGGGACTACAGGAACCCGCCACAATGCCTGGCCATTTTTTGGTTGCAGCCGTCATTGTTTGGCAGGACCCGGCTGGATTTGAACCTGCCAGCTCAGCTCAGGTGTACGTGGCTGGCGCCTTAGCCTGTTGAGCCACAGGCGCTGAGGCTGTGTGCTTTATTTCTGAGAGTTCAAAGCCGTGACCTTCTTTGGCTGTTCTTGGGTTACTGGACTTGCCTTGTTCATACAAGCCTGTACTACCTAGCTATTAAGTCACAACGACAGACTGGGACAAAAGTGTGAAAGCCCAATTCCCTTGCCTTGAGACAGAATCAGAGGTCTGCTTTATACTCCAGAGCTCCCCATTGGATCTGACTAAGGCTAGGACATTGCCTAAAACCTCCCTGTGGTTGGCACGCACTCCAAACTGGCCCTAAGATGCTCGCTGGCTGGTATTCACGTGCTTGTGTAATCCTCTCCTTTCAAGTGCAAGCTGTGATGAGATATCACTTCCAAGATTAGGTTATAAGACCATGGCTTCTGTCTTGGGGGGGCTCTCTTTTGCTCTCTTTCCCTTCCAGATCTCTCTCTCTAGGGGAGGCAAGCTGCCATGTATGTGTAGTCCACATGCTCTGGCCAGTAGCCGGTGAGGACCTGTGGCCGGTCTATGTTCACAAGAGTGAATTTAGAAATGGATCGTCCCTGAGTCGGGCCTTGACTGCAGTCCTGGTCACACCTTGACTGTCTCCTCCTGAGACACCTTGGGCCAGCGCCATCCATCTAAGCCACTCCTGGATTCCCGGCCCAGAGAAATTGTGAGATAATCAATGCTCGTTGCTTCAAATGCTAAGTCTGGGATAATTTGTTAAATAGCAGTAAGTAACCAATCCACAGATCTTACTCCCCTTCCCTGGCCTGCCTCCCCCACCAGCTCCTTAGTCCTCCCTAGGAGCACTCTCTTAATAAACCTCTTGTACTGGTCTCCTTCTGGGGAACCTAATCCAACCCACCCGTCTAGGGCTGTGCCAAAACACCTTGCTGGCTTTTGGAGGGGTGAAGTGTTGCTTCCCCACAGTCTCAGCTACATCATGAGCATCTAAGTTTTAAACTTAAATACAGTCTCGAACTGGACAAACCAAGATCATGCTAATTCCAAAGAGAGGTCCACAGTGAGGTTTGCGTTCCCCGCCCACCCACCACCCTTCTTCCACACAGCCTGTGAATTGCCATCTCTCTGATTTTGCTGAGGCTGGACCTTGCCCCCTCTTTACCTGTCCATATCTTTCTCCTTACCATAAGGCCCAGATCCTAAACAGCCACCTTCCAGAAGCACTCCTGGCCTCTGCAGCTGACAGCGACACTTCTCTCCCTTTGAGCTCCCTCAGCTCCCTGTGTCTCTTCCTGGGCTGTTCTAATGGCTTTTGCCCAACTTATTATTTCTCAAGGATCATCTTTCTGGCTGCGTGAAGAGTTCTTTGCAGGCTGAGATCCACCTCCTAGGAGAGTGACTGGTCTGTGTGAATGAACACCAGGAACAGGGGACGTCCAGGGGAGCCAGAGGGAAGCCATCCGGAGCTCCCTCCTGCCTCTCCCCCACACCCCAGTGTCCCTGAGTGCTGCTCTGGTCCAGACCTCATCCCCTGCGCCTACATTCTCGTCCCTGCCTGTGCCGCCTCTGCTTCCCTCTCCCCACTCATCTCTTGCTATCCTTGGCTCCCCCACTCTTTTCCAGCTGTGCAGAGTTCTCTAAAAACCCTCACAGCTGCCATTTTCCCAGGTTCCGGGCTAAGCATTTTACACCCTCATGAATTCTGTGTGGGAGGTGCCGTCATGAACCCCATTTTGTAGGCAAGAAAACCAGGGCACAGAGAGGCTAAGGTCACTCAGAGGAGGAGGCAGCTGCTTTTCAGTCCTCGCCCCAACCTTCAACTTGCCTGAGAGTGGTCGCCAGCAGATAAGCTCTTGGACATAGCTTGCCCCAAGGTGCCCTTTGACCTTCCTTAGCCAGCAGGTGGGAGCAGAAGCCAACAACTGAAGAGCAGCCCTCAGTAGAAGGGAGGACTCCCGCCTCCCTGTCCCTCGGGGACATTGCTGAGGCCCGTTCCATGCACTTTCTCTGAGGGTCCCCTGCAAGCCTGAGCTGCAGTGTTCCCAGCAGTTGCCTATTCACAAACAAACCCTGTACTGGCTTCTTTGCCTTCCTGGACTCATGTCCCCATTCCTTCACTGCCCTGGAATCACCTCCCAGTAAAACCACTTGCATCCCAGTCCTTGTTTCAGGACCAGCTTTGAGGAGGAGTCTTATGAAACAGCACAGCGAGACGTGAGACGTGCGTTCAGGCTGTCTGCCTCGGGCTGCTGGGCAGCCAGACAGGACCGGCTGTTCCCTGGCTCCAGGCTTCTATGCAGCCCCTGCCACACCAAGTCCCGCCTGGAATGCACCTGACCCTGCTCACCCAACTCCACTTAAAAGACATAGACTCTTATAAGAAAATTGGTCTGCAGTCTTCTCCCCAGCCTAGAATTCACCCTCCCCTCTGGTATCTCAGCAGACAGATTCTCTCCCTGTCCCTATAATATCTGGCAGTGTCCGTGGCTCCGTGCACACATTTGTGGGCTTCTGGCCTCCCTAGTACTCTGGGTGGGACCATATCTTGCTCATCTTGGAAACACCCTGGTCTACCAAGGATGAAACACGGAGCAGGCAGGGACTATTCAAATAAATCCCTCCTCTTCCCTCTGCCTCTCTCACCCTTTCTATTCCAACACTCTTCGGCATCATTTCCAGGGGGCAGACGATTGCTGCCATCTCTTCGTCAGCCTGTTTGGCCACCCCTATGGCTGCCTCGTGGTGACTTATCCTCTCTCCCTCTAGTATGGGGTCTCTCTCCTCATGGCTCCCTCCCACTTCATTATACTCACTTATTTTCCTATCTGCCTCCTCAAATAGATTGCCAGTCCTTTGAGGCCCCCTAATGTATCTTGTTTATTGCTGTATCACACTGTGCCCTTAGCACCTTACTTATCACCTAGTGCCTGCTAATAGAGGTTTGTTGAATGAGTGAATGAATTAATTACTTAAAACACATATCCCTGGATCCCTGAATAGGAGGGCAGAGACTGAATTGCGAGTGAAACTCAACTTAAATTGGCTTTAACAAAAGAAGAACTGTGTTAGCTTAATCAGTGAGAAGCCTAAGTGGACTTCAGGCATGGCTGGATCAAGAAACCAAATAAGATAAGCAGTTCACTCTCACTCATTCTCTTCTCTCTGTGCCTCCCTTTGCCTCTTTGTAAGTTCTGTTCATATTGCATTTGCAAATTGGCTCTAACACTTGGCAGTTGTGACCCTGGCAAGTCATCTCTCACCTGAGCCTCTGTTCTTTTTATCTGGAGAATGGGACAACTATAATAACAATGTGCCCTACCTTCTGGGTTGTTGTGAGAGCTCCAGGAAGAAATGAGAGTAAATCTCTTAACGGAAAGCACGGCATGAGGTGGTAGGGTGATAACTCATCTCAGTTTTCCTTGGACAGTCTGGTTTTAAAACTTACACTCTCATTGGCTTGGCATCTGTAGCACAGTGGTTAAGGCACCAACCACATACACCAAAGCTGGTGGGTTTGAACCCAGCCTGGGCCAGCTGAACAATAATAACAATTGCAACAAAAAATAGCCGGGCTCTGTGGCGGGCGCCTGTAGTCCCAGTTACTTGGGAGGCTGAGGCAAGAGAATCACTTAAGCCCAAGAATTTGAGGTTGCTGTGAGCTATGA